>JAGDQP010003330.1:0-49613 GCA_022664845.1 Lepisma saccharinum
GGTTAAAAGAGGTTTTACTGTAGATATAAAACTAAAAAAAAACATACTTTTTTGTTTAATTTTTGAAGACTAATTCTTAACAATGAAGAATCTTTCATTGTTAAGAAGTATTTTATCTGCATTGTACATTATCATTTGTCTATTCTTAACCATGAAATTATATGATACTATAAAAACAATTAGTAAGAGGAAATACTAATTCAATGTACTTTCTATATTCGGATCGGAATTTATGAAAGGGTAGATGTAACTGGCACAGCACTCCGGTCTAAAATACAACACTAACGATTATTATACCGGGTGTTTTCCCCGAGATTTTTCCTCAGTTACACCAGGCTAATGTTGGGATGATACCTTCACATTAGGCCCCTACCCACATCCTCTTCCCTACCTTATCGGGCCTGGATAGAATATTAATTCAATCTAAATTTTATTCGAAGAAACAGATGGCTAGTAATAAGTATTGATGTTATCAGGAAATGCTATCCCTTTCCAAAACTTCAAACAGCACCTTATAGGGCACAGAAATGTAGAAAGTTCATTTACAAAATTTTCTTTCTATAGAAAGTGGCTACGTCCCTCGGGAGGACGCTTCCAGAAAAACGGGTTACGGGTCAGCGTTATTCTAGGTAACATTTAGCTGGTGAACCCTCAGTTAGGGTGCTCGATAGGCATGGGAATGGAATCTTTGGTATGGCTTGAAGACATTTTCGACAGGTCGTCGCTACGTCTCTTTCTTTGGAGAGGTCTAAATCTATGCAAGGACTACAGGTATCAATGGGGTGACGGGTACATCCAGGAAGAGAATACACCTTCTCATCACAGTACATGGTTGGTACGTCAATTTAACTGATCGCACACAGAAATACTACTCTGGTCCCCGGATCGGCACTGATTAGGGGACTCTGCCTACCATCCTGACCGAAATTTTGAAGAATTTTCTGTTTTACCCAGAAAATGTCGGAGTTCTACTTAAATTACGACCATGTTCACCCCTGTCCTCTCTCCGGAATTTTCATACGAATTGTGCCCAAGTTGTGTGTTCAAGCACGTCGTACGTATGAGAGATAACGTCCCTCGGCGAGCATTTCCGTGGACAGGGATAGCGGAAGATAGCTATCAGTGTCTTAGTTAAGGTACCACACTGGCATTAGCCTAATGCAACGGAGGGAAATTTCATTCAGCATAACCGGCAGTACAACGAACAGTACAAGAATATCTTGAAGACCATCGCTGATCCCTCTGAATTGAATTTTATTTAAAACATTTAGGCAGCTTTGGCTCAAGCCGGAAGGATTTTTGGGAAAATTGGCGTCATGAAGAAAAGTTGGAAGAAACGGGACAACCCCCAGCAAACTCACGCACACGGTGTTTGTCCACCACAAAGCCCACATGGCACGAGCCGGGGATCCCACACACCACAGATGAGCACTCTACCACTGAGCCAACGCGGCCCACTGATCCCTCTGAAGTATGGTATCGGCAAACATATAACAGTCAACATAGTGTTAGGTGGGTCAGTGAGAGGCGACCTCTTTCACTGACTTTTTGTACACTCCTATAAAATCCTAGTCTTGCAGGATTTTATTTAACCCAATTATCCTAACTGGAAGTTCTGAAACCATAGTTTTTCAATGCTATGGCTCACACTACCTCGTTCACAACAAACATTTTTCACAGTTTCAGCCATATTATCGCCTCGACACCTGTTACGAAACTCTCACGAATTGGTGAATTCTAATTTGACTCTTAAGTATAACAGAATATCCAGACCGAGATCTCTTTGGGATAACAATATTGGAAAGAATCTTGAAGCGGTAGATATTGATGATACTGAAAACTGGCTTGATACAAACGTTTGTTACTGCGGCGATGAACTTCCCAGTTCAATACACCAAAGAGTGAGTGAGTGAGAACTAAAAAAATATTTCAAACTTGTAGCAAGATCTTTCGCTAAATTAACTATTAATTAAGCATTTCAAGTAATGACTTCACTCAATTTCGATTTGATATAATTACAAAATATCTTCTGAAATATCCATGACCAGGAATGATTTACCGAGGAATCAGGAAGCGTATAATTTTAGTTTAGTTCATTTACAGTTATGGAGGACTGAAATGATGTAGGAATTGCGTCTCTTGGTGAGAACTCTTCCTGTGATAGAGAAAGGCAGCGCTCAGGGTCTCTACTGAAGGCACCAACGTCTGGTGAGACAGAAAAAATCGACACGAGCACATTCGTTTTCGAGCCGCTTCTCCAGTGGTTTCAAAGGTACCATATAATCTATGAACGCCAATCAGTACAAAAAATGTTTTAATTCACATCAATTCGAGTGTGCCTCAAAAAATGAAATTCTGGTGAGTAGCCGAATGTGAATCTCTTTCAAGACTGGTTCTTCAACTCGTGTGGACGAACAATGAAGATAAAATGCATTTATCTCAACCATTATCAATATCTAAGTGTTTCCAATGATCTGAAAAACCGGGAAAGGTAAGAAAATTCATAAACAAATCTGCATATGCTGATTTAACGAGCATACTGTTTTTCGCGCTTTCAGTTTGGTATAAGACATTTTTAGTAACAAGACACTTGAGTTGGGAGTCAAAGGTTTTTAATTTCTACCCTATTATCCTGCTTTACAGCACCAAGGAAAGTATATGAAATTATTTACTCCTGTATTTACTATCATCCTGGGGGAGATACCGGACTCCCAGCTAGATATAACAGGTACTGGGGGAACCCAGAATGGACCAAACCGGTACTGCAACCTTGCGGTTAGTGGAGGGATCCACAAAGGCTAAGGGATGAAAACTCCCGACAGAAAAATTACCTGGCCCTCCAGATTGGGGGTTGGGCGTGAGGCTAACAACCTCACCCTGAAAAACTTCGACTGTTCAGGAATCCCAATATTTTTTATGTCATGTATCAGTTAAGATTTCAGAGTAATGAGTTGATTTCAGGAGGAGACACGGATACAAAACTATTGGCATTAATATTAGATCATGTATTCCAAATAGTAATTCCACCCAAACTGTAATCAAACTATACATGTACAACAGGAAGCAATATGAGAGATTATTGACTATACTAGCACCAGCCCGATTGGACGTTTATTATCAACTCTACAAGTCCTGAGAAAATAACAAAACTCACATTTACAGAGGAAATTGAGACACTGACATAGAGTACTCATATCGAATCATTATCATGCCCGGAGAGTCAATTACCGATAAACACAACACCAATATGAAGTCAAGTGAACGGAAGAACCTGATCGTCTCACGCAAATACGAGATGAAACCAATTTGATAATATTAGATCATCTTCGAAGTGTTTCAATAACTCTGTGTACGGACATGATGATGTACAACAAACTCTGTGCATCTCAGTGCCGAATTGCTAGTCACCCAACATCGAACCCAGGACGAAGCCAATAAGATCATCCCAGCTTATTTTTTATCCGATGAGTTGAATGTGTTAATTGTTCTGAGACTGATTCTAAAATATTATCGGGAGTTGCAACAATGAAGTGTCAGTAGTTCCGTAAGGACATTAGAACATTACCGTGAAAGTATTTGAATTGTTCTCCTTACCTATCACCCTGTTGCATGCTTGAGATTCTAAGCGAGTGCATAAATTTATAGACGTGACTTCGACCAGTTTTAGTCCTAATGATCAAAGTCATTGGTTATCAGGTTCTTAACCTGCCCCATCCAGAGAATCCGTTACAATACACTGTTTTCGAAACATGTGAATAGTTACCTGGTAAACGTGGAAAAAGTCAGCAAATTTATTCTGGCCAACTGAATGAGAAACCTGTCTAATTAGAAACAATAAATTTGATCCTAATAACGTGCGAATTCTATGTTTCAGTAATACGATTGTTACACATGGATTACATTTTTTTTTTTTATATACTACGTTAAGTAAAATTTAATGGTGTGATTAAACACATTTCATACCTCAAATTACTCTGTGAAACTGATATACACACACATTATTGTTGTATTCGTCCACACATACCATACACAAAACTGCGCATCGAAGTTTTTCTTCAATTAAATATACGCCAAAAAGAAAAACAGATGATAATGAACAATTTAAGTTACCTAGAAACAAAGCATAACAATTTATCACAAATATACAACAATGTAACTTTTATTAACAGCCTTCCACACGAAGCAAATTCTGTTAACCTATACAGATGTGAGTGTACAACAAAAGGTATCGAACCATGCATATAAGACCATAGCACCTAAATCATTATACGAAGATCTTTTCAAAACATTCATACAAGGAAACAGTGGTATCAACAAAGTCAATATACATAGTAAATTTCTCGTACGTTCTCGGGGTTAAGCTCAAGATACATATCAACCCAAAATCACTTGCAATAATATTGAAAACTAGAGGAAGATAATGCAAGACGATGGAAGGCCTTTGGCCCTAATGCCTGACGAAGACGACGGAGAGCTGTCGAAAAGCTTAGCAACGATTTAGATGATTTCAGTGTATTTGGGGGCACAAAATAAGGTAATTTACGTTTATACAACTGACCCTTCATGCGTTAAAGCATGTCTGCTTTCTTTTAGCCTGCATTTTTTTTTTTTTTTTTTTACCTGTCAGCACAGTTACAACATGTATCGCAATTGTTTTGTTCTACGTTTTTAACGCTGGATTTTTGAATGTTACAGAATTCCCTCTTGCGAGCGCAGTTTTTCTCTGCAAATTTGGATAATATATCCGGAGAACAGTTTCCGTAAAAACTGATACGTACTTTTATTTTCCTGATCTAAGGTCGGATACTTTTCAGACATGTCTTGTGGGTTTATCCATTCTCAAGTTATTAAAAAGAAAAAAAAAAAAAAAACGAAGAGAAGAACTTCTGTAGTTGACTATACATGTTGTGTTCCTAGATAACTCAAACACAGAATACACTAATGTAAGAATTCGGTGAATATTCTCGTAGGATACTGTTTAACAAGTGTAACGTCCTGAGTTTAGTAACAAACACTTACTGGCTCGTTCTTCTTTACAAAACTGAACATAATAATAATAAAAGGTATACAAGTTTCCTTCCGCCGTTTTCCAATAAATGGCTTTAGCGCTATGTGGTGGTGGAAAGAAACAGATGTAGATGTAATACAATAAGCTTGGGCATTTGGCAACGTAACTCCAGCGAAACATTAGTCGAATTGTGTCCGGATCGTAAAGTTATTCGCGAGTGAAAATGGCAGTGTACGAGCCAAATTCTCGTCATTTGCGGGAGGTATTAATTTTCTGTTTCAATATGAAGAAATCTTCGGCTGAGGCTCTTCGAATGATCTCAGAAACTTATGACGAGACCGTTATTAGTGAAAGAAGGTGACGTGAATGGTTTCAACGCTTCAAGAACGGTGATTTTGACATCGAAGACCGGCATGACGGTGGAAGAGAGAAGGTTTTCCAAGATGCAGAATTGGAGGCATTACCTTATGAAGACTCGTGTCAAACGCAAGAAGAATTGGCAGGATCATTAGGAGTGACTCAACAAGCCATTTCAAAACGCCTCAAAGCCATGAAAATGATTCAGAAACAAGAACAATGGGTGCCGTACGAGTTGAAGTCGAGAGATGTTTAACGGTGTTTCTTTGATTGTGAACAGCTGCTTGCAAGGCAAAGATGGAAGGGATTTCTGCATCGCATCGTGACTGGGGACAAAAAATGGGATCAATACGATAACTCCAAGCGCAGAAAATCATGGGGATCTTCCGGCAATGCTCCCACGTCGACGGCCAAACCGAATATTCACAGCTCAAAAGTTATGCTCTGTATTTGGTGGGCCCAGCTCAGAGTAGTCGGTGGCCACTGCTCAAACCGACTGAAGCAATCACAGGCGATCTGTATCGAAAGCAATTAATGCGTTTAAACCGAGCATTGAAAGACAAACGGCCGCAATACAAAGACAGACACGATAAAGTCATTGTGCAGCATGACAATGCTAGACCCCATGTCGCAAGGTCGGTCAAAACATACTTGAAAACGTTGAAATGGGAAGTCCTGTCCCACCCGCCGTATTCTCCAGACATTGCTTCCTCTGACTATCACTTGTTCCGATCAATGGCACACGGCCTGGCTGACAAGCACTTCCGTTCTTATGACGAAGTCAAAAAACGGATCGTTACGTGAATCGCCTCGAAAGATGAGAAGTTTTTTCGACGCGGGATTCGTACGCTTCCCGAAAGATGAGATGAAGTAGTGGCCAGCGATGGACAATATTTTGAATCTTAAATATATAACCAGTTTTTGACAATAAAGCCTCGAATGTCGGGAGAAAAACGGCGGAAGCAAAGTTGTACACCTTTTAATAATAGTAAAAAAAAAAAGGTGACCTGTATAAAAAGACATTTATAAATGATATATTATAAATATAGAAGCTACTTACTATATACAAATTGTCAAGAGCGTCCTTACTTTGCTGCCTTACGAGCTATATCTCTCTCAAGTTTATCTACCAGAGAATGAAGTTCCCTCAGCTCTTTCTGCTGTCTGTGCTTATCTTTCTTCAACTTTGTGTTCTCCGTAGTCAGATCTTTTATTCGCTTTTCCATTTCTTCGGTGATGGATTTCACTTCCAGCTTCCACCTTAACAAAAAAAAATACAATGGATATTAGTAATAATCAGAAGCAGTAGTAAATTGCTGGCAACAATATAACAAACAAAACAAAAGAATAAAGAAAAAAAAATTGCAAATAAGACCTTGGGGGTGGCTGAGAGGTTAGCGCGCTCGCTTTCTGTGCGCAAGTTCACGGGTTCAATTCCCACCGCGGTCCATTGAACGGAATGATCACGAGCCTGCTTCCGTCCTTAGAAGTTCAAACGCTCGTTTAGGACGTTAATAACAATTTAATCACATTGAAAAAAAAAAATGCAAATTTGAATTTAATATCGTATATACGCGAGTGTCTTCTTTTTATAATGAGTGTTGTGCAACTATAAAACAATTTTTTGACCAGTGACTTTTTAAAAGTGTAGGAGTGCAATAAAAATATTACGAAGAATTAGAACCTGTTATTTATGTTACAGCTCACACAGATAAATTAATACGTCAAGATTGCTGTTACTGCACTGTATAATAGGAGAGTAAGACAATATGTAAGTCGCAAAACTCCCGAGAGAGAACCTTCGAAAATATAACGCATATTTTTCGTCGCTAGGGAGTAGCACCAGTGGGTAAGACAACTTAACATGGAGGCTGTGTTATGTGAGTGTACGCGAGAAGAACAGCTCACAGTTGTGCGGCTTCCGTGGTCCAAATAAAGTACAGACCACATACGAAGTAGAATTGGATTGAATTTTATTTATGGGCTTCAGGCATCTAAGGCTCAGGTCGGGAGAGGGGAGGGGAGGGGAAAGGATTCGGGAAGGTATCGGTCAGGGCCTATATTGAAGGTGTCACCCCGAAATCTGCCTGGTGTGGCTGAGGAAAAACCTCAGTCAGGATGATCGGCTGCTGGGATCGAACCCACGACCTCCAGAATGGTACGCCAACGCTCTACCACTGAGCTATGGCGGCTCGGTGAATATTTTTGTATGCAACATTGAAAGGCTACGACTACTGTCTACTTTTACAATGTGCATACCAAAAAAATATTAAAAAGAACAAAGACTCGTTAAAGAGTACTGGAACCAGCAGCAACCTTTGATTTCATGTTCCAGTGACAACTGCTCAGCCATGCCAGCTTCTATATAACGCTCCTGCTTAAAAAAAAGCCTTTAGACATCTAAGGCTCAGGCCGGGTAGGATGTGAGAAGGTAGTCTACCAGAGCCTAGTTTCGTAGATATCATCCCGGCGTTTACCTGGTGTGATTGCGAAAAAAACCCTGGGGAAAACCTTGGTCAGGGTATAAGGCAGCTGGGATAGTTACGAATGCTCTACGAACTGAGCGACGGCCGCTCGGTATAAAACTTCTGCTGTTGAAGTATATTTGGTGAGGTTCATTTATCACCAGCTCGTTTTGAAGCTTCATTGCTAAAAAGATAAACTTCTATTCAATTATCTACATCACGCATTATTTATATTGATAACTCTTTTCTCATTGAAGCTGCGTTCCGAACTTATGGATGGGCTAAAGCACACAATTTGGCTTCTAGTAGATACGTTAAGAAGTATATTATCTCGACAGTCGCTAGTGCCAACTAAAAAAATCAGTCTGGATGACCGGCACCAGGACTCGAAGATGGGTGTCTCCCCCATTGTCGATCTGAGGCAGAACACGGGTAATGTTGAATAATTCTAGCACTGTCAACTATCGAGTAATTACAACATTCTAGGTGTTAGTTTGGAAAGACTTACTTCCTCGACACTTTTTGCTGCGCTTCCAGCATCTGTTGAAGTTCTGCCGTAGCCTTTTGGTCAGCTTGTAGAATGGCTTGCTGTTGAGCTGCGAATTGCTCTTGCTGGAGTCGAACTTCTTGAGCCTTCGCACTAAATAAAGAAAATATAACTGATTTACTAACAGAAAGATATGCTTGAAAGAAAAATTATGCACTACGAAATTAAACGATTATTAGGTACACTTTATTTTACATATTCGGTAATTTCCCATTTTTTCTCGCTGAAATACATATTTTAAAACTAAATCTTTCAGTTGTGGCTACGTTATTGAATATAATTTCTTTTATTTTAAAATACAGGGTGTTTCGTTAAGTCTCACAGGGATTTCGCAGGTCTACAGCTCAGGGACCAAATCACCCACAGGTGAATAAAGAGCAAATATCAACCTCCTTTTTGAACCTACCTTATAAATGTTCAATATGTAACTCCTTTGGTGATTTGACAGACGTTAATCCTGTGCGCCGCGGTCCACATTCTCAAATTACAGACCTACCTGTTCGTTTTGCGACACACAAACACCAGGTTCTTCAAATATTCTATGGCAGTCTTATTGTTTTGTGTATTGGTAGTTCTGTACGATACTTGGTTCCAAAACAATGTTACAATGTAACAATTGACCCGATTTTTAGCAAACTGCAGAAAAGAAAAAGCTTTCTTATCATCTGAAAACGCCATTGATGCACATCACTGCCTCATAGCCAGGGCATTTGTCACCAAAAAAAAAAAAAAACTCTATAGCATATTTTTGTATGTGGATTTGCTACTGCACGGCTTATGGAACCCTCTGTGTAATGTGTCCGTAAAGTGATGGAGCTGTGCGATTTCAGACCCCTTAGCAAAGCAAGAAAACAGATTAGAGAGAGACATAAAACAGGCAACGAACTGTCAAAAGCTTTTATGTAGGTAAGCAGGAGGGAAAGAGGACGCTGGAAAGACCACGACGCCGTTCGGATAACAATATTAGAAGGGACCTGTCAGAAGGCAGGTCTATGACTCGAAGTTCCTTACCCAATCTGAACCGGTGATGGTTTTGCCATTCGCTTTCATCGGACGTAAGGATGGGGCCTAAAGTTTAAAGTGGGTGGGCTCCGAACAACTTATAACCATACCGAGAATCGAATCTGGGACCAGGGTTGGAATGTTTAAAATGTTTTAAACAGAGGCGAGTGTTCTAAAAACATTTTGAACATTTATTTTAAACGATGTTTTTAAACCGAGTTTCAAACATGTTAATTTTAGTTTTGTCTTTCAAAGAATCATATTATTTTTTAAGAGTACGAAAGGGTGTGCTTTTACCAGTGAAACGTATGCAATTTGTCCCGAGTAAAAGCTAGTTTCCAAAATAATCAGTATTATGACGAGGCAAGCGTACAAATGGAGACACAAAATGCGTTGTTTGATTTATTCTTTATCGGTTGACTGCTAGAAGCGGGAAATATTAATTCGCTATCAATAACATGAAACAAAGTGTTCATATTTCAATATTCTTTTTTTTTTTTATTTATTGTGAGAAACTGCCAGGAAAACAAAAACTTCGTGGCCATGTACATGCTTCTACGATTACATTGCTCTATCTCATTTCTTATGTTTACGAGGAAAGGGACAGTAGTGAGTAACTGTGTAGATTTGACTTATGATCATTTCTTATCCGGTGCCTGGAGTGTATGTCGGGTGGTAGAACTTATTAGGTACTCTTAGTGTTGTAAATAGAAAAAAAAAAGTTCGTTTTTTAAAAAAGCACAAGCCTTCGCTTTTATTCTAAATTTCGTTTTTTTTCAAGGTAGCAATTTTTAATACGGCTAACGTCTCTTTAAGCAAAAATTCAAATCATACAAGTAATTAAGAAGTAATATAATTAAACACTAGATTACAATTTTTTTGGGTATATGTTGCCTATTCTGGGTTACTCAGTTCTCAGTGTTGCCAACTTAAAAAAATATTTTTAAAAAACCTTCCTTATCGTATCTGCCCCAAACTTAACTTAAACATCATTGAACACAATAGAAGAAAGTTGGGTGTCCCCGACCTCAAACACCACAGTCGTCAGTGTTGCCAACCTATTTTTTTTAAATTCAACTTATAAGAATACCTTTATTACTACAAATCTACACGTGTGCATTGATTTACACTAAATTTGACATACATGTTCATTAGGTACTGGGACAGGTCATACAGGCACTCCAGGCACCGTCGTTTGTCAGGGTTACCAAACGATTAAAAAAAAATCTAATTTCATATGTGTTACCGTTGGACGTATCCGCATTGATTAACACCAAATCTGACATGTGGATTAGGTACTGGGACAGCTCATGTGTGTACTTCCGGAGCCGCAGTTGTCAGTGTTGCCAGTCAATTCGAGAAAATAAAATTTTTAATTGCTTTCATATCGTTGAACGTATTAGGACCTAACGTTATATTCAATTAATGGGACGCGTCATAGAGGTACTTCAGATCCCACAGTTGACAGTGTTCCTAATCAATTTTAAAAATTAAATATCTACTACTTCCATTCAGTTCGACGTATCCGCACCAAGCTTTGAGTAGACATATTCGACACAATCGGAACATACTGTGGTTATTCAGTATACCCAAGCACCCAAGTATCAGCGTTGTCACCCTATTTTAAGGTTCAATTATTCAAATGGCTCCCATACTGTTACGTGCCGATAGCTATTCCTATACTTTCAAAAAAGCGCGGGGGGAGGCGCGCGACGTACCTACGTTATGATATACTTTGAAATAATACTTCTCAGAACCCTACTGCAACAGACTCATTAGAAGAAACCTATATGTAGTTGCTGGTTTTTAAGAGTATTCATTACGCATTAAAGCATATCTTTTGAAACATGCTTATAACATAAAATATATTTGTTACACTGTTTCTATCTGTATTTATTTTCATAGTATACGGGGCGAGGCTTGGGAGCCTGGAGCGTGATAGAGCAATGCCACCGAGCTTTTATAGTGAAACACAATGTACTAGTAAATGCAAACATATATGTCTGCCCTTGAACAGAAGCAGGTTATTTCCCGGGATTTTGAGCTAAAGATAATTAATTTTTACGGACGGTAATTATGATAACAAACAGATATCTTTCTTGAATAATACAGTAATTAGATATTAACGTATTGTATATACGAAATGAGAGCATATTTCAGTAAGAATTCATAGTTTTTCAGTTTACAGTAAAGATGTCTCCGAAGTTGCATTTATCTCTAGGAACTTAAATTCCTATAATTCAAAATATTTCTTCAGTTCCCTGGAGGCTTATTAGTATTTTATTACAAACTATACCAAATAACTTCAGTCCATATGTGCTTACAAGGGACACTCGCCAGGTGTCAGAGTCCGATTTTGAGCAAAATTTGTATGTAGCTACAGTGACTACCTTCACAGCCAAAATTGTAGGTACTGCCGTCAGCAAATAACGACAGGGAAACCCAAGAAAGATGGAACGTAGAGAGCAAGTAAATCGAATACAGAGTACGGAAAACGCTTTTCTTTTATATATTGTTACAGGCCTTTATATTGAAAGCAAGTGGCTATTAACGGATACTGGACCAGGGTGTGATATACATACTGGATGGTATGGCGACAATGAGCGCCATCTTGACTATGCTTCAAAATTTTTGTAAATAGTAAGTGAGTCATGTGATACATCAATCTGTGCTGGACTGTTCCGAGAAACCCAATGACGAAGTCAATTTTCGCATAACTCTAATCCTGTATAATAAAATGCCACGTGAAATTGACCTGCAGAATGTGTTAGCCGCCGAATGATGAAAAAACATTTTTGTTAAAACAGTTGAAGGAACGAAAATCAAACGGCTACATAAGACGTACCGTTATGTTGGATGGCCGCAACATGAAGTGCGCTATAAAGATTTAACAACACAAACGGAAGTTGAAGTCCCAATTTCAAGAAGGTGTAATGCTACGTGAAAGTAACTTTCTCCAGGTCAATTTCACGTGTCATTTTGTTGTACAGGATTAGAGTTAAACCAAAATTGATTTCGCCATTGGGTTTCTCGGAACATCCCAGCACAGATTGATGTGTCACATTACCCACTTGCTATATATATATATATATATATATAAAGCATACTCAAGATGGTGGTCATTGTCACCATACCATCGAGCATGTATCACTTTCTGTCCAGTATCCATGCTCCATCTTTCCCGGGTTCCCTTGTCGTTATTTGTTGATGGCGGCACCTATATTTTTGGTTGTGAATGTTTACCTAGGCACTGTACCTATATACGGATTTTTATCACAATCGGGCTCTGACTCCTGGCGACTGATCCTTGTTTGTTAGGGTGAAGATATAGGAAGTATAGTAATGTGGCAATGAATGCATAAATAATCCCATCATTTGCTTCGTAAGGCTGAAGGAAAACAAAGTAATAGTAAATTGGGATGAATGTGTGAAAGCTTAAATCCAATCCTGCTGATTACACTGATTATCTGCAGCGTAAAGCATAAAATATTTGCTTTGTAAAAAAAGGTATTAAAAAAAAACAATAACAACATGAAAATGAACTGAAAAAAGTTTAAAAAATCTTCACAGAAAATAAAACTTTTTTTTTTTTACACCACCATGTAGACTTACTCTGCTTCTTTGCTGTTCGTTTATAGACGCATTATCAGTGGGTTGCACAGGAAGGAAAAAGGATTTTATCTGGACACACTTTAGTAAAGTTAATCCTTCCGAAAATAACCGTGAAAGCCAAATGTAAAAAGGAAATGGCAGGTCTTGTTGCCCGAATGAGAGAACATTTCAAGAAGTGTAATTCAAATCCCGACCAGGACACTGGAGAATTTTCCTTCATTGTTCCCATGGCTGGCGCTCTGAGATATACTCAGCCTCCTATCAAACTGAGTATCACAGTGTCCTTGGTATTCCTGGGCACTTTGGGAGGTAAAGGCATCCGAGCGTGGGACTGATCACACCACCTCACTTCGTGCCGTTGGTCGAGAATACGTGGATCCCTACCTCCACATCTCCCATGCGCCGTTCACGGCGCGTGCGCATTACACAGGGTATACCCTTACCGTTTTACCTTTTATATAATAAATAGCTTTGAATTTTAATAAATAGAAAATTTCTTCAAATTTAGTTAAATAGAACCTACATTTTTTAGTAAGTGCTTATGAATAGACCGGAAGCGCGATTGAAACGTTATACAAGCTATTGCAGATGGATTACCTACCATAACCCCTACCAATTTAAATTTTTTAGAAAATGTTTAAAATGTCTTATACGTTTTAAACACTGTTTTTTGCAGTCTATAAAAAACGTTAAAAAAAATTAGTTTTAAACATGTTCTTTTTTTAAAACATGTTTTTTCCCAACCCTCCCTGGGACCCCTTAAATTTGAATTTAAGGCCTTTAGGCAACTTTGGCTCAGGCCGAATGGATGATGATGTAATGAAATGGTGGAATGAAGAAAGTGGGAGGAAACGGGAGAACCCTGAGAAAATCTCAAACGCACATGGAATGAGCTGCCGGGATCCCTTGATTACAAGGGACGAACGTTACCACTCATCCACCGTGGATATTTCGTACTATGAGTGTTTTCTTTTACAGCACCCAATTTTTCTTAACCTAGGCTCAGTGATGAATAAAGTTCATCTTCCATTTGGTGCCGGTTTAGTGTTCCCTATCATGTATCGTTGCGATGATAAGGCCGTTTGAAACCGTAGCATGACTTGACGGACATACTGTATGGCTAAAGTGCAATAATATATATATGCTATTTCAAATATATAAAATCATTATTGTTGTATCACAAATATATTTTCTAGCACGTACAAGCGCTCATCATAGGAGAAACCAGCAAATAAAAAAGCTAATTAAGTATATAATATAATTTGTACATGCCTACAAAGAAACTTACCGTCATCAACTTCAAAACCAAAGCATTTCCAGTACATCTGTTTTATTTTATTAGAATGGAAAGTACAGATTAATATATATATATATATATATATCACGGTATCAGTGAATGAGTTTCGACATTAAATAAACAGCCACCCTATAATAACAAGAAAACAAAAGTGATAAAAACAATACCTTAGTTCACTTTCCAGTGATTTCTTCGTTCTTTCCAGTTCTTTTTCTTTCATTTCCACACTGTTCCGCATAACCTCTAATTCAGCTCTAAAAGCCATATTTTGTTGTTTTACGTCTTCTAATTCTAATTTGCATGATTCTAATTGTCCCTTTAGCCTTTCTATCTTCAGATTCTTCTCAGATAATTCACGCTCGGACCTGAAAAAAAAAAAAAAATTACACGTAGCAAACACAAAAGTCTTTCTATGAAAAACAAACAACTTTAAAAAAAAACAACAACAAAAAAAACATGTGATTCCACTTGGTCTATCCCCTAACACTTTCAGCCCGGCGCTGGGAAAGGGTCTACGAAAATCTTTATATTATCGAAACTTCTAGAGATAAACATGTGAGATTTTTATCAATGGGAACTGAAGAAACTGCCGTGGGTATACTTACCTTTATTATGTACAAAATCGTGCTGCGGTGAATTTTTTGGTCTCTATACATTTTGCAGAGGTGAAACTACGTTTGGTTTCTATGACACATAGTTACAAAAAATCGCACAAATCAATCCACCAAGTATCAAAAGTCACAGAAGGGACACACCGCACAAAAACACTCATTTTTACACGGCCAACCACATAATCGGACGAGATAAAAATACAACGGCGCAATAAACAGGAGAGAAAATTTAAGGTCTCTAGGTGAAATAAGAGATAAAGTAAATTTTCTGACGTCATTGCCCAATGTTTTAATGTTGATACTGGTTGCAAACTATGGTACCAGCGTTCACAATGTTCTTTTGTTCGTTACTAGTGCCTTTTAAATATATCTTACTTGATACGTGGTTCCATTCAGTGGTGAAAATGCTTTCACTATTCCCCAACCCTCGGTAGTATACGTGCTGATTAGCGTTTTGACTGTTATTCCAGATACCAGCATATTGGTCTGTGTCTCCACATATATTTTCTAACCCGACAACTTTCAGCTCATATATCTTCCATAGTTTGCAACACTGTGCAACCAACTTGTACTATTTTCTTTTCTATTGCCAGTACTTTTCCACTGTGCATTAAGTGGTATATAATGCTATTTAAAAATATGTAACTTTGTTCTGCGTTGGCAACGCTGCTTATGGTTTTTGTTACTACTTGTGGTCAGTTATATGTTGTGCAAGTTTTATTTTGATTACTTTTCCCGTTTTCAAGATATTCCATTACAACCTCACTACTGCCTTTATATACATTTTTGTGACATTCGAAGTTCCGGAACCCCTAGCTCCCCTCCCCCTGGGCCATGGCACCTTAAATTTTGGTAATCTACATATCTCGTTATGTTGCTTGCGATGTATTAGGTGCGAATAGGATTTGTGTGTTTGAGAACCGTGACCCTTCCTTGTAAGGAAATTCTTGAGCCTAACAGATGACATGAAAGAAATCAAGTATGATTAGGATTACGTCTATATACATTGAATTGCTTATAACTGAAGCTACTCGTCCTTAGAGTAAGACTAGTGAGAAATATGGTGACCAACTCTCATCAACTCCCGATTGATATTCAATCCTCCCGTATTTTTCACAATCAATCTTTGTCGTTAATTTTTCAATGTATATTATAACTGCCAAATACGATTTGACACTAATATCGATAGTTTGGAAAATTCTAATACATACATATTTGTTCCGGCCAACGAATATATATATATAAATTATATTATTTTGATGTGTTAATTTAAATCGGTATTTGTATATTTTAAATATAAGCCATTATATCAATTAACGTACGATTCACGTCCCATAAATTTCGTTAAAATTTGTCGTGACTCAATCTATCGTATTTTTATGGTTGGTCAGCATTACAAGACTATTAGCCTTACATTAATCTTACAAGCAAGTCTGGTTAGAACATTAGGTTAAAATGTTTCAAGTAACCAAATCAAACGCAGCGCATTTTACGATAGATATGTTCATCTTTACAAGTATGACCTGTTTAAGACGAAGTCAGCTTTCAACTGAAACTGCATTTAAGATCACATCGACATTTTAACTTATACCAAAACGTGGTGATGCTTTAAATTATGTACAGGCCAAAGACTCAACCCAAAATAGTTTCAATTTGAAAATGTTTTTATAGAATTTTTACTTCCAGTTCACACTAAGGCTTGTACATTGAAGTCACATGCTACCGTGGCCCAATAGTTTCGGAGAAGGTACATTTTAGTGATGAATGGTACCACCCGTTAGTCTATGCACCAGAACTCAGCCTTCGCCTCAAACCCATAAGTGATTCGGATCTTACATTAAGAGTAAAACTCATTCTTAGGAGATACGTACAGAATTAAAAGAAAATTTACAACTTAGGTAAACCATCTTGAACATGGGCTAGATGACTTGAAATAAATTAATGCGTTGCCAAGGGTGTTGAATGTGAAAGCAGAATATAACATAAAATAAGTGAAACGATATAATAGCCCAAGAAAAGACAATAATAGATTTCAAAGAATATCTGAAGCCTTAGAACAGCAACAAATAATAATTTTGCACGTTAAAATTTTTCTTCAGTACTACTGGTATGTGTAGTGATGTCTAATATGCGATATGTTGGCATAAATTGTGAATTACCGCCTTCCTTAAATTAAACGGAGCGTCGACTGACGAAAAATACAAAAGAACACGTCGAGCTGCGATTCTCCTAATAATCGCAAAGGCTCCGGTCCCTTGATGGCATTTTAGCCACGCAAGCATGATTTTTTCAAAATAGGCTGGCAACACTGACAACTGCAATGCTTAGGTTCGGGATAATCCCCAGAACTTTTGCTGAATACTGTTTATGCCAAGTTTGGCGGAGCAAGGTGGAGCTGAATGGAAGCACTTTGAATAACTGTTGAATAACTAATATACTGGCAACACTGAACAACTACACCAACCAAGGCTATTTCGGCGGCTCTGCGTTGGTCTAGCTAAGACCTTTCGAACGACACCTCATGGTTCATGAGATAGATAATTTTTGTAGTGGGCTGGCAACACTGACAACGGGCTTCCTGGGGAGTGGCAACATCCGTAGTATGTTACTTTTGAGTCAAACAAGGTGCTGCTAAGACTAAAATAATGGAAACAATTAAAAAATAGAAAATAGGATGGCAACACTGGTAAGTAGGTTGCTTGACAACGTAGGCCTCTCACTAATGTTTTGGATTGTGTCGAATAATGTTTATGCCAAGTCTGGCCCAGCTAGGTCTAACTGAATGGAAACCATCTGAACAATTGATTTTTAGAAAATGGGCTGGCAACACTGAACCACTCAGGACGGTTCCAGGGGCTCTGAGCTAGTCTAGCCAAGACCTTTCCAACGACACCTCAAGAATCTATCTACACGTTGTAGTTCCTGAGATTTAATTTCTTGACACGGTCGGACGGACACCATGAACGGGAACAGAAGTTCCCTTTGGTATAGCTTTGCTTTGCTATATGGGGGAAAGGAACTCGCTAACATGGAGTAAAGGTACTAAAGGTTATAACAATTTCTTTCCACAATGGAAAAGCGCAAAAGAACAATACTTACTTCTCTTTCGCCTCTTGGGCACTACTTGTCGTCATATCAACTTGCTTCACCAACTGGAAATTCTTTTGTTCCATCTCTCTTAATTGGGAATAGATTGTCTGTAGCTTTTGTTCCAGGGCTAAAGTTTTCACCTCTAACACGTTTCGTGTTGCGGCGTCTTCAGAGACCTTTGCGAGCTCATCTTCTAGATCACGCTTTTCTCTCAACGTCCTATCTAGCAGATCTTGCTTCTCACGACACTCCTAAAAAATAAAAATGTTTTATTCACATCACATGATCAATGACATATTTCTTCCACCCTCTGTGGTCCGGTACTAGTACCGGACTTCGGAGCGATACTAAGGAGCCACGTACGTTTAAGTCCTCCCGCCGGCCAACCTGATTATAGTTTTCCTCAGTTTTACCAGGCGAACACACTTATAATACTTCCCTCATCTCTCTCTCTCTCTCGTAAGTGATCGAAGATGGACGTCATCCTACGTGTGACGGACTTAGGTCTTAGTGCCTGTTCAGGCCATTAATGAAATTTAGAAACATAAAGCCGGAATGGTACCTACTAACTGGGCCCTGACTGACTACCTTCCAACAGCCACTCCCTACACTCTATTCTGGCCTGGGCCTGAGATACCTAAAGGCCATAAATAAATTTCTGATGAAAACTGCCCATATCATCTTGAAGAAATTACAAGATCCTAGTTTTCGTATTAACTTTAAATCCATCATCGAGAAACAAGTTGATTTCGTAATCGTAAATAAAGGGTCTTAAAAAATATATATATAGAAAAAAGGGGAAAAAAGGTGAGAAAGAATGGAATCTTGTGGAAAAAGGACACTCAACGCTGACTTTTTACACAGGGTGTCCACCGAGCAGTAACAAAAATCTTCTGTGATTTTTTTCCGGTTTTTCAGATTAAAATTACATTTTACCACATTGTCGTCGATACTCTTGTTTAATAAGGAAAAGCTTAATCTTACAGTCTTACGATAATATTGTTCGTTAACTCCACTATCACTCGTAGGAAACAATATGGCAGAAATGGTTGTTTCGTCCTACAGCACTGTTACGTTTTACAGTACAGACTACAGTGCCACGAATCACATTCATTCTGCCTCAGTAGCACTAAATATACACACACATATATGCTGACAGATGTCGTTTATACCAGGGATTTTCAACTAGCGCGGTTGCTGAACGGTTCTTGGCAAGTTAAGACATTTATTTAACACTTACATTGGGAGATTTTCACAGTTCAAAATTGAGATTAAAGTGTGTATTTCTTTTCCAAAACAACTACAATCTGAAGATGTGCTGACATCTACTGATCATCAAATAAACCTCTAACCCGGTCGTTGAAAGCTTAAAGACTATAGCTATGAAACTAGTTCCTCCACTAAATAAACAAACGGCTGAATCGACCGATTTTACATGTTTCCTTTTTTTTTTTTTTAAAAAAAAAAGTAATGTTGAATATATGGGAAACCGGAGAAATCTAACCAGACATATCTGACAAGGAAATGTGATGTTACAGATGGAAGCGAGAACACCACTGTATCAGGAAGCCTCAGAAGATTACAGCCAAAATCAAAGGTGACATTTTAAATATATAACCGTTACCTATTGAAAATTTTTTCCTATTGTATGTCGCTATAAATCTTATCTCTTTTACAGAAGAATGCAGAAATTAAGGTCAAAATTTAAAATTCCAGAATTTAAAGACAATTTTCTTACCATTCAGACCACTGGACACGCTCTTATATTTTGCTAACTGCTGTCATAAATTTTAATTTGTGCTGAAATATGGGCGATGAAAAAGGAAGACGTAAAGGCTATATAAATGAGATTTTTGCCGTGGCTCAGGCCGTAGCGCGTCTGACTACGAATTGAACGGCCTGGGTTTAAATCCGGGAGACTTTTCACGCACTCTTCCCATGCCTGGCGCTCTGAGCTGTACTTAGCCTCCTATAAAATTGAGTACCAGAGTGTCCTTGGTATTCCTGGGCACCTTGGGAGACAAAGGCGGTCGAGAATAAATGGAGAACATCCCCATTCGCCGTTCACGGCGCGTGCGAATCGCAGAGGGATAGCTTTTACGTTGGAAGTTGTTAGCAGCGATAGGAGAGAAATAAATAGAAGAGGGACTAGCAATAAAAGCACAAAATAGTAACGAACAGACCCTACTGTATTTATTTGTTCATAACGTTTACGACCAAGTTAAAAGGATGATAAAGAAAGGTAATTACAGTGGAAAGTGCCCCAAGCTCGAATTTGAATTTATTTATCGTCTGTAGGCACCTCATGTCGCGATGGGATTGGGAAGAGGATGTTGGAAGGTAGTCGGCCATGGGATTGTTTGTAGGTACCATCCTAGCATTTGCCTGGTGTGACTGTGGAAAACCCCTGGAAAAACCCCATTCAGGATGATCGCAGCTGGGATCGTTCCCAGGACCTTTTGATTGCTAAACTAACGCTCTACCAACTGAGCTAAGGCCACTCGGCCAGAGGAAGCTCGAGACACAGCTAGGTGAAGACCACGGGGGACAGGGTTCAAAACTGATTACGGAACTGGGAAGAAGTATAAGAGTTGGAATTATGGAAGGTTAGAATATGGAGAGGTCTTATGAAACAATGGATCACACCCATACTTGGAACAATGAGGATTAAGTTATGTTCAACCAAATGATATGCTTTGCAACTTAAAGAGCAAATACAACACTGCGCTACGAAACAGCACTAACATAACAATAATAAAACACTAACCTGCTGTAGAGTTTTGAGATTCGCTGTAAGATCTTCTAACTGCTTCTGGAAACTACCTTTAATGGTATCAACTTCATGTTTCACCCTAAGCCCAGCTTCATCTATAAGATCTACCAGCGCCCTCTGGAGTCGATGTACCTCATCTAAAATTAAGAAATAACGAACAAGAACATTAGTTGGATACAGGAAGGGTGCTAAAGGCTTCCTCACAAAATCATTAATTGTAAACTATTTTCACTGCCGCGTCCGTAACTTATTTACGACTTTTAGACATCTCACGACCAGGCGGGGATAGGTTGTTGAAAGGTAGCTTGCCAGGGTCTATTTAGTAGGTACCATCCTGCCATTTGTTGAGGAACAACTCTCGAAAAACCTGTCAGGAGGGGCGGTCAGTGGGATTGTTCCCAGGACCTTCAGATTGCTAACCCAACCTTTTTACCAACTGAGCTACGGCCGCTCGGTGTCGCGTCCGTAATATTATAAGCGCTACTTAGGTTTGGTTTTAACAACAGAATACCAATAAAGTTATTCTGTAAATGCGTTCAAACTTAGCTAGTACATACCGCCATTTGTTGGAAATATAACAAAACGCTTCATTTCCATAAGAAAAACTTACAATGGTTTATTTTTCTTCTAAATTTTACGAATAATGTGGAAAAACAAATCAATTTTCCAAAAAGACAAAATGAGAGTAGAATCAATTTTACCATTACAGCAATAGAAAACCACATCAACTGGCGAACTACACATTTTCTTTGGAACAGCTATGCTTATAACTTAAGTATATGCGTAATTTTCAAATAAGTGATTGTGTAACACAGAAATGTAATCTGAATCCTCCATGGGCAATCTGAAGTTAATAACAGAAACAGGTAACAATATAAGCAACATTTTGTCTGATAACCAGACTTCAGGATCTGGTGGTTACGGGTCACAGACAATGGCATTACGATGACAAGGAGATTAAGAGTCTTCCTGATGGCTATACAGATATGAAGATTTCAAGGGCTTGTCCTCGATTGATTAATTAATTAATTTTGTTTTATTGCAAACGTGAAAACTAATAAAGAATCTATTATATCTTATATTTAACGCACAAGAGGATTTAGTGTAATAAAATTAAAATGAATTCCTATTTAATTAGGGTAATTACTCTTCACTTAATTGTGATAACGAATTGTTCATTCTTCCTACACGAAATATTAGACCAATTCTTAGCTTTCATAGCTTTTGGTAATTATGTTTTATGAGCTCTTTAAGTCAATTTAAGAGACCCGTATTTTTTATTTCTCTCTCTCACGAGATATTCCTTCTTAAAATGCATTGCTGATAATTATTTAAGCTCAAACGTGGTATTCTTTACTACTTTTGACAAATCACATCTTAGCAACTAATTAACACAAAGAAGTCACTCTTTTTTTTTTGTATACAAAGTCATATGGCATATTTTCATTTTCTATACGAAGTCATACCAATATAGCAAATTTCAAGATGGCGACCACGTTGATCCAAAATATAGTATTCCACATTTTTGTACTAGTGACAGGATTCCCGGTAGCCGGGGATTGCTAGTTATTTATACATGGATCAGAATGGGATGGGATCAAATTGAAAATTAAATAAGAAATGAAAAGCAAGAGGTTTTCATAGAGATTTTTCTTTGGTCTCATGGTTTTGAGAATATATATCTCACCTGGCAGTCTGTCTCACCTGGCAGACTAACTGGTCGTCATATAAATTATTGCACACGAATATAAGTTCCACTTGTATAGTTCAGACTACTTAAACATGCTTAAGGTAGTGACTGAGACGAAGTATCGAAGTGAAGTCTCAGAACGAACTGCTTTTCTCTCATATCACTCTCGTAGGCTCATCTTTCCCAATTCTGGTAAAAGAACATTCAAAGGAATTCGCGGGTCAGCAAGATGTGACATGATGTTGGCTCAATGAAATTCCGAATGTCGTCAATTCCAGCTAGTCTACCCGGAAATTGTCAAGCGCTAAAACACAACATGTTTACAAAGTTATAGCATGATATAAGCAGTACAAATCTACCTGTTTGCTTTCGCTGTAAATACTTGGTCGTTACGTATTGCTATGGATTACACATAATGATTAGGTCAAATAACAACACAACCAAGCGTTTGAGGTAAACGTTTTCTATATTGGCAAAATAATATTCGTAACTGTCTTTCATCTAAGATGTCAGAGGTACCAGGTTCGAGCTACCTGGTACCAGGTGAACCGATGTCATATGTTTAATTTTCTTGTCGGTTTGTGAGCTACCAGGCTATACTGGGACTTTTGAATTACTCTGTGTCTGTGGTTAACATGCAGACCTTATACACTTGCTAGATACACACACAAAATACTCATTATTTTTAAAGGAGACAAAACATCTCTCCATTTCTTTCTGTGTTTCATCCTCTTTCCAAAAATATATGTATCATGTTAGTGATACCTTTCCTTCTTTTCCTTTTACCTTTTTGAAGTTACTTATACATATGGAAAAAGCGTGAAACAAAGAACCTGACTTCCAACGATTTTTACTGCAGATAATACAAGATATCCATCCTTTCATAAAAATATGTCAATGCCTCACGATAAGCCGAATCACTGTGGAAAGTTTGGAGATCTTTCCTTTTTTTTCGTTCTGGTACTGTGAGGATGTTTCTGTAGCACAATAGTAAATCCAGGTACATCGGGCGAGCATTATACACTTTTAATACTTTTTTTTTCAGCTATTCTTGTTTCTAAACTACTCAATATATTGCAATAATAATTCAGACTTTTTCATTATATGACTACCAGAAGCCACACATGTTGCTTACATTTTCCTCGTGCGCTGGATGGTCTGGCATGGCATGGCCCAGGGATGTTTTCTCTCACCCACTTTATATCTAGAAGAGATTGTAAAGAGATTTTTCGAAATCGGAAAAGAAATTACGGTCAAGCTTGCAACGAATGACATCACTTAACAAGATGTTTTTAAAAAAAAAGGTAAACGTGTAGTTCATTGTTGGACAGGGGATCGGGAGGGCAAGGTAAACCAGGGTTCCCACTCATTTGCCAAGATCAAATTCCCTGACTTTTCCAGGTTTTCCAAGTCACTACTCAGAAATTTGCAGGTACCCCATATTTTGTATCTATTTCATAATTCCATGGGGAAATAAACATCATAGTTGCATGAAAATAAAGATACATCAAAATATTTCACTGTATTCTTTTTTTAAATTGTTTCATAGTTGGCACATTAGCCTCCAAGTAATTTCAAAAACGATCTAACATTAAACGCCTGCTGTAGCTAAATGAACTTCAAACAATAAGCTATCAAATTCCCTGACTTTTCCAGGACTTTTTAGTGCTAAGCTGGATTCCCTGACTATTCCAGGTGAGTAAGAACCCTGTAAACAATAACATATACAATCATTGCGCGTGTAGGTGTTGTGAAAAGCGAATCACACTACGCGGAATTAGCTTCCGTAGGGCGTGACTCTAATCAAGGAAACTTGTGACAGGTTTGTGAATCAGTTACAGAAACAATGTCATAGTGACATATCTCTAACTGTGAATTACGTATGTCTTTTGTTTAACAAACGAATAATATACCGTTACGGTTTGTATTATCCTTTGGCACGTTACGACAATCAATCAATATGTTAAAAACCTTTTTGGGGGCAAGAGGGATTATAGCTTGTATCAGATTTTTAAACGGGTCTGTGGCTCAGAAAAGCTTAGAACGTCCACTGAGCTGAACGAAACTTGGAACAAAGATGAACGAAAAGATGAAAAACACGAAAACAATGGTAAACTGAACGACAGCAAACATCGAAATTAAAAAGGAAAAAAAAAAAAAAAAAAAAGCTTCAAGTATGTCGGAAGCATTAAAGAAGGATATTACATGTGTGAGAGATAAAAGCGAGAATAGTAAAGGAGGAAGAGGGATGAACGAAGAAGACTACAGTAGCACCCCCGTTAATCCGTCACCTATGGGACTGAAGATACGGTCGAAACGCATGACAGGTCGGATTATCAGAGGAGCAAGAATATTTAATACAGTAAAGTACAAAACAATCCATTTGATAATTATGGAAAACTACGAAAAAGTACAAAGAAACTGTACATGTGGTAAACAATTAATGTTTTAACAATAAATGCTCGGAAAGCAAAGCATGGGAACTTGTCACCAGGTAATTGATTCAACAATGTACGCAGTGTTTCAAGGACAAGTAGAGACATCGACCGCCTGAAACATGCGTTATGGTCGGATTATACGAGGAATCGAACCATCGGAGGACAAATTACCGCAGTTCTACTTTAATTTCTTCTGTAGACCGATGAATAAAGTCTAAGGGACCCGAGCCGCCGCAGCTCGGTGGTAGAGGGCGTAGCATTCGGGAGGTCGTGGGTTCAAAATACCAGCAGCAGTCGTTCATCCTGACAGGTTTCTCCTCAGTCACACCAGGCAAATGCCGGGATAGTACCTTCAACTAAGGCCCTGGCTGACACCTTTCCCTCCCTTATCCCGGCCTGAGCCTTAGATGCTTCAAGGCCATAAATAAAATTCAAATTCAAAGGCCAAGGAAAAGACTTTGTGTGAAATATTGTGATATACGGAGCCGAAACGTGGAACCTTCAAACGAATGAAGAAAACGGGAAGTCTTTGAAATGTGGACCGTGGGGATTAAAAATGACAATGAGAAAGTGCTGAAGAGCGAAGGCGAGAGACGAACAAAAGATAATACTAAAGATAATAAATACTGGTTGGGAATTTAAATATTATTTAAGGCCTTTAGGCAACTTTGGCTCAGGTCGGATGATGATGATGTAAGAAAAAAGTGGAAAAGTCTCGAGAAAACGCACGCACACGATGCAAATCAACCACAAACCTTACATTTCACGAGCCGGAACCTCACCGAGGATCTCCAAGCAGTAGAGGTGACCGCTCCACCACTGAGCCAACACGGTCCTACTAGTTTGGAGATCGGCTACACAGAGACTGTATACTAAGAACTCAAGGACTCCAACTGAAGGGGAAAAAGACGAAGAAAACGAATGCAACAAGCTGACAGTACTGAGGAAGATAAATCACTTACTGAAACAAAAAGGAAAGCGCAAGATCTGGATGAAGGGACAGATATCAACCTATCTTAAAGGACCTGCCACTTTAGGCAGATCACTAATGATGATGATAATGCACATGAGTACCATTTTGTCAAATTGTGCCACTTTCGGACTTTAAAAATATTTCCATCGTTCATTTTCTATAAACCCAAGTGTACCATAAAGAAATTATCTTTAAAACTTAAAGGACTCACCTCGTACTTCTTGTTCCCGGATCAAAGCATGATCCTTCTCCATAATGGCCGCCTCAATTACGTTGAGTGATTCCCGCACATGATCCCTGGCTTCTTCATCCCTTTTTAACAGCTCCTCCAGCTTTCGATGGCATTCCCCAAGAGCCTGTTCAAGATCATTTCTAGATATTTCCATCAGGTCCAGTTCTTTTTGGCACTTTTCACAATTCTCATCGACTTCCTTTTTCTCCCTTTGGATTCTCTCTATTTGAACCAGCAACTCCTTGTTCCCTTCTAACAAGTGCTCCATTTGGGCGTCCTTGTCTTCCAGTTCTTTGATCACTCGCTGACTGGTGACTTCGGCTGACCTCAGTTTCTCTTCGAATTCCTCTCGCAATCGCTTCTCGTGTTGCAACTGATTTTTAAGACTGTCTAATCTGCTTTGCAGTAACTTAATGGCTTTGGAGTAATCCACCTTCGCCTACAAACAAAAAGTATACAACCAATAATAAAAGCGGAACAAGTACAGTATAAGGAAAACAGGTTAACAAACTACTGAGTTTATAATATGAATAAAATCGGGCGGATTGTTTAGAGTTAGTAAATATCGAGAACAAATAAATTAAAAGTCTAAACTTAAGGTTGATCCAATGACAATCTACTCAAGTGCGTATAGTGAATTTTTTTGAATGGAGAAAGATAATCAAATGCAAAGGACCTGTCAGTTTCACTTTGAGTCACTAGATAAAAAATGGCCCGATAAATATAGGCCGCTAAACCGAATCTGAAGTCAGTTTCTCTCTCTATGTTAAAGACAGACGAGCAAAGTGAAATGTAATCATCAGCAAAGTAAAATTTAAACACATGAGCCGGAGCCCAGCCAAGGGACTGTGCATATAGGCTACCGCCAGAGTTCAGCAGTGAGCATCCTATTTGGATGATCAATGCACTGTTGCAAATTGCGCCGAGACCTTTCCAACGACACCTCAACCACCTTTCTAGGCCTAGTAATACCTGAGTTGAAAATCCCTCCCTCTACGATCTCGGGACCCGCCCCTGTGAATCTGGATGAATGATACGGGTTTGAAATCGTCTCGCCGAGACCTTTTCAACGACACATCAACCATCTTCCTATCCATAGTAGTTCCTAAGTTATAAATCCTCTTATCTCCGGAACCGCCACTGCAATGTGTATGATGAATTGGGATTTGAACTTGTCTTGCCAAGACCTTTCTAATGATACGTCAACCATCTTTCTAGACCTACTATTTCCTGAGCTGAAAGTTGTCGACTGATGGCCGCAGAGGTTGTATAACGCTTCACAGCACTTGCTACTGAAGTCTAAAAGGGACAAAAATCATTTTTGAGGTTCGCTAGCAACATTTTCAGTGGATCTTCAAAATTTTTGATTGCGCCATTCTTTACTTCTCCACGAGTAGACTGTACAGCCACTTACAAGTAATCATTTATACCTAAGAGACTATGTTACAGAAATAAAGAAAAAGTTGTGAACAAGTCTCTTACCGGCACAACAAAGGCAACAATCGAAATGAGCGCTTGGAAAGTGACACTTCCGGTTGAAGCACAGAATTTTGGATAGTACCATCAGATTTCTCTCGTCTAGTACGTCATAGATAGAACAGTTATGTGAGAGCCACCAGAAACACGCAAAACTAAAATAGAAGCAGTACCTTGACAGGGGATGCTCAAAGCAACCGACTGTCCTGACTTGAGGGTTTTTACCTTAGCCACACCAGGCAAATGCCAGGATGGCACCTTCAACATAGACCCTGGACGATACCTTCCTGAATCCTTTCCCCCTCCCCTGTCCCGGCCTGAGCCTTAGTTGCCTAAAGGCCAAATTAAAACTAAAATTTCAAAACTGAACGGAGATGCTACAAATGCCACTTCCCGTTGACTTAACAAAATAATACTAGACTGCAGGTTTTCACTTCTGTCCTCGACTAGAATCTACAACCTTTCAAATCTGATCCGTAGCGGCTAAGAGGGTATCGTTACAGACAAAACAAAAACAAATTTGGTATCCTAAAATACACGCGAGCATTATGTGAGCCACCCAATACTGAGAGGAAAACTTTGAAATACCTCAGCCAGTATAACCAGTACGAGGAGTCGAATCCGTATGACTCCACAATATCGATTCAAAATTCATGACCGTAAACACTAGATCACGGGGACTGGGTAACAAGTGAAAGTTTAATTATAATAAATGGATCTCTCAATCCCATCTCATAATTAAATGTAAGTCTAACGGAAAATATTCTAGAAAAACTTGGAAGGAGTTCTCCACGGTGTCCAGCGAGCAGTTTTCCGATTATGTAGACTGAAATAACGTTGTTTCCAGATTGTCTAATATATTTAAGGAAAAAACAAACAAACAGAAAAATCCGTTAATTTTACCTTCCACACCCTACAGCAGAATCAACGTATGAAAAAGCTTGGGTTAGATTAAAAGTAAGGGGGTGACCGACGCAAAAGCTTGAACACAAATTCCTACACGCATGTGCTAGACCTTTTCTGCTCCGTTACACGGAGAGGAACATCTACAAATGAGGCAGAACACAAAGAAATCCTATAATTCCCTGACTTTTCCAGACCACTGGAGATCCTGTACTCATTTGGCAAGAAAGAAATACAACAGGTTTCGTTTCGTTTATCATTCAAGACCTTCTTATTAAGTCTTTGTGGAATTAAATTTTTAAACCAGGCCCTGAAACGCACTGGTATCTGTTTCACTAACTATTAACTGACGAGTGCATGTTAATTTAGATTATCGTAAAGTATGGATTAACTGTGTACGATTATTTTCATTACCGTATTTTGATTTTCTCCCTGAAAACATCTCCAGGGGTAGAACGAGTATTAAGGTGTAATAAAGGAGAGGCAACACGAAGGCGATGAATGCTACTTACATCTTGGAGCTGTTTATGTATCATTTCACAACTGCGGTTGTCATGGTGATTCTTTAGAGCATCCTCCAAACTATCTACTTGTTTCAGCGACATCTGCCACATCTTAGCCACCAGCTTGTTCTCCTGTACAGAAATGACATATTTAATCTTTCAACTGTGAACTATTATTAACACGCTAGTGTTTTTAACTATGCAAAAGTAATACTTAGTTATAAGAGAACCTGGGGAAAAAAGATTACAAATGTTGCACGTTTTCATGGTTGCAATTCAAAATTATTCTAACCAAATATCAACAATTACGAAATTTCTCAATTTTTGACTATTATCTCATTGCATAGAAATAATAATGTCCTTGCCTTCCGCAACAATTTTTCTAGTATTGTATAATCATAGTGCATTGCAAGAGGAGAGAAAAACTTACATCTTTGAATTCTAATTTATTTTAAGGACTTTAGGCATCTTAGGCTCAGGCCGGGATAGCGTGGGTAAGAGTATGCTGTACGGTCCACGGTCTTAAGGTATTTTCCACGGCCTATTTTTGTAGGTACCATCCCAGCATTTGCCTTGCATGACAAAGGAAAAACCCTGGAAAAAACTGTCAGGGATCGATCCCAGGACCTCCCGAATATAAGCCAAGCGTCTATCACTAAGCCACGGCCGCTCGGTGGAAAAACTTACATACCCAACTGATTTACAGTTAAGTAAATTATAGATAATTTTAAAGTTCATGAACCTGAGTGAAACTTGAAAATATGTAAAAATTACCTATATAAGAATTAAGAAAAAAAAAAATGGGAAAACTAAGGGAATTTTTAATGCCTATGAAGAATTTTTATTTTTCATACAGAAAAATCTTGTAAATTCTGACAGGAATTGTCCTTCTTTAGTAGAGAAGGTGATCTTTCGCGAACCACATATAAGATCAAGACAGAAATCCACTTTTAATCCTCCGGCTTCGAGGACAAATCTGCAGAAGAATTCGATGTTAATTGGCGTTCAACACACACGTAATAAGGTCGGTAGTTGGATTAATGTCGATCTCTTTTCTGATCATTTGACTTCACTTGAGATTAAACTTAGTTCATTAACATTCGAGAACTTATTTGTAATAATATATAAAATCTAATGTCTGTAGCAGTAATAGTTGCCAACGTACTTTGCTCACCCCGCACCAACGGGCGGGTATACTTTGGCTAGTTGTACAATATTTCGTAGATGTCTTATTATGTGTTATGTCGTTGTTATGATTTGGCCTGTTATATATTGCTTTTATCGTGCACGATACTTGGAACCTGTCTGTTTTGTTCTTGACAGAGAAAAAATAATAACCAATTGCGTGCGTATACTGTTTGAGTTTATATATATATATATATATATATATATTTTAAGATACTGGACAAATGACAAACAATAATGACATTTTGGAAAGCGACCACAATAATACTTATGAATGTGTACCAATCTGAGATTTTGACGTTTATTTTAGCTGAGACATCAGAATGTCCGTAATAGCGAAGATCTATGACGTCATCAATTACAGGAATTCTAATTTCTCAGCTAAAATAAACAATGTCAAAATCTCAGGTAGATCATTTGATACACATTCACATGTGTATAATTGGGATCGCTTTGCAAAATCTCATCATTGCTTGTCATTTGTCCAGTATCTTGAAAAATATGAAAACTTACACATACACACGCAGCGTACGTACGGAGGCCTCTTAATTAGTACTATATAATAAAACAAGGACTCGCATTGAACAAAATAACACAAGTAAAAATGAGTAATTTGTTCTCCACAATACGAAAACACACAGCACTTCTTTGACACAATTTTCTGTTATGGGGTCAAATTAATACATCAGCATTACACAAACGTTTCGTCTACATATTGTAGACTTCTACAGATTATAAAATTACACAGGAACAATGAAATAGAATAGTAGAAAAGAAACAAAAGGAAAGAAGGAAGCACCGAATTTTTTGCCATGTTTGTTGTGATGTGACGGAAGCGGATTCACAAGTTCAATCCCATGTACAAAATTGCGAACTTTCCCCTATATAAACGGAAGTTCTGCTTACGTTGCATCACAATAATAATAACTAACTAACTAACTCTATGGCTTATGGAACTCGCAAGTTCATCGCCGCAGTAACAAACGTTCGCCATTGGATTCTATCCTGGGCAGTATCAAGCCAGTTTTCATCACGAACACCTACTTCTCGAAGATCTCTTCTAATATTGTCCTCCCAACGACGTCTCGGTCTTCCCAATGGCCTCTTTCCATCGGGCCTTCCAACCAGGATAGAATATAATCTTCGTTTTTCCCCCATCCGAGCTACATGCCCTGCCCACCTTATAATAATAAAAGAAATAAATAGATAAAACAACGAAAAACTAGGTGTTCTTTCCTTTTGCTTCTTCAGTGTTTATACTTTGTAGAAGTTACTTTTTGTGCCTTTCGTTACTCGGCGAATACATTAAAATGCGCGGGAGATTACTTTTCAATATACTTTACTAACAACAACATGTCTTACTTAGATTAACTACTTTACTTTCTACAACTTTTCACGCTTTTTTCCCCTCCCCTTTCTTTAATGTAATATCTTCTATATTTTTGTATCAATGAGTGACGTCGCTCATGAATATGTTGCAAGAAAATTTCGGTGAAACCTGTCCAGGAAGTGAAAAGAACTAATTAACAATAATTGGAGTGTCCGTGGCTCAGATGGTAGCACGTCTGACTACGAATCCGGACGCAAATCTGCACGACGGTGGGGACTTTTCTTCAGTGTTCCTATGCCTGGCGCTCTGAGATGTACTCAGTCTCTATCAAATTGAGTTCCGGAGTGTCCTTGGTACTCCTGGGCACCTTGAAAGGTAAAGGCGGTCTAGCGTGGAACTGATCACCCCACTTCACTTTGTACCGTAGGTCGAGAATATATGGACCGCTACCTCGCGTACGCATCACTGTCACCTTTACACCTGTACGAGAATACACCGTGTAAATAAAATTTAAGCAAATACAGTGTGTTATAGTTCCACGTATATTAATGTCCCAACTGTTTCGGTGAATATCCGAGCACCATCTTTGGGAAGTGACCGCCACGAATTGTGTCTGAAGTACACAGGTAATAAAGAATAACAGTAAGAGTGGAAAAAAGATGATATTGAAAACGAAATAAAGTTGATAGAAAAAAAATCGAAATTAAACTTGCGTATACCTAACTAACGCAGTACTTCAGATCTTCAATTGAAAGTCATGATTTTAACACTTTCACGGCTAAGCCCGAGCAGCATAATATTTCAGCTGATGAATCCCGAATAACACTATATTTTACCACGTAAAGGACGTTCTACAAATTCATATAATCTGTGGTTTATGTCACCTCTACTGTTATTCTACTGAAATCTACGATTAAAAAAAAATAAAAAACAGAGGGGTAAAATATTTTTGTCCCCATAAGATCTCCGTCGTTAATATCCAAGCATCAGGTGTGTTAAGTAATTTCAAACCATGCTGAACAGCAGACGGGTATGAATTAAATTAATGTATATGAGGCATTACACTAACAATTATTAACTCTACAATGATTGAACACACAAAACGAAGTAGAAACTCATCTCTTTTTGATCATTTTATTTAATACGTAAAGAAATAAGGAACAAATAGAGCAACAAATACATATATTTGTCTTGCAACATCATGCTGTACTGTACCTCATTTTTAAGTGTAAGCTGCCTTTGAAGATTCGCAACCATATCACCTTCCTTCCGAAGCTGAGGCGAAACAAGATTTTCACGGCTAAGCCGAGCACTCATAGTTTCCTTCATCTGTTTGGAAAGCTCATGATTTTCTGAAATAATGTTCATCAATTCGGATCGAAGATTTTCATGTTCTTTCTGGAAAAACGGAAGATATTTTTCTTTAGCCAATACAGAATTATAAGCACTGGTAGTCTTAGCAACATACAGGAAAAACAATACATTTTCTTCCTGATTTAAAAAGCTTATTACACCAGAGCTCTGCTCAGTACATACAGCTTTTTACAAATTTGATCTCAACTGAAGGCTGTCTTCTTCATTAACCGTCCCGACTTATATGATTGTTTTTACGCAGTACAATATTTACCCATTGAACCCTGTATGCACAGAAGGACGCTCAATTGGATCCACTGAAATATAGAGTAATAGAAAAAGATTGCCGAGATTATTAACTGTTGTTAGAAGCGCTTAATGGATACGGATCAGTTTCAAAATACATTAATTTTGCTGTCCCTCGACTTGATATAGAAAAATATATTTTCTTAAGCTGAGATATGTGAAAATTTCATAGGCTATTGACGAACCTACGTATAGTTGTATAGCGCATCAATGTTCAAAAAAATCCACTGTTTTTCATGACAAGACATCTACTCCTTTCTTATTATCTCGTTTAAACCGCATGTCTTCACATAGTAAGTACATACTTTATTGTACTGTTTTGTACCTATTATATAAGTCAAGTCAAGTAACGAATTTGTCATTGTAATAAAAATATATAACTCTTGTCCTCGCAAAATCTCTACTCTGTTAAGAGCATTACGGGATTTTGTAGCACGCAATACGGTTGAAAGGGACAAGCAGCTGTTTATTTTGCTTTTATGATAGCATTTATTTTCCAGCAAAGTGCGTATTTTTATTCCACGTCAACTCTGTTACTTGTATTTGAAATATTTACAAACCGAAAACTACTGCAATTTTTACTGTGATCATGTGTCGCCATCAAGTATTTGAAAAAAAAACTATTCAATTCGGAATGTGCTCGTCCATTGTGTGGCAAAAAGAGGATTCATGAAAAAAAACCTGAATTCTGTTACTTGAAAATGGTAACAGAGTGGATAGATAAAGGAGCTACTTGATAGAGAACATAGACGAGCATGGATGAAGTAGAGAAAGTACACAAGGCAATATAGAACCAGAAGGAAAGCTTCACAGGATGCTCTTCCAGAATAACCCCATATTTCAGTGGCACAGCTAGATCTCTCTGGTCCCTCAAATTCTGGACATGGAAGATGATCTGTGCTCAAGAATCGAACGTAAATTATTGAAAAAAAAAAAAAAAAGTTTATCTTTGAAAAGAAGATTAAAAAAGTATAAAAGAAGGGCATGCAAAGACTGAAAAAAAAAAAAAGTTCTATAAACGAGCAGCAGCCTTGAAAGAAAATTCACCAGACGCAGAGGAAGTGCGAAAAACGTTAGAATTTTACAATGTTATTCTTGATGTGGTGAAAAAGGAATACAGTATAGCAAAGTAAAGGAAACTGGAAAGGAAGAGCTATAATTTCACGGATTGTTAAATCTAGAATTATGAAGGAGGATGAATGTATCACACGCACTTCGGATATGGTCGAATTTTAAAAAGCAAGAAAATGTGCAAAGAAAGGCATTCCGAAGGAATGTATGTTTTAGAGCGTGGTAGAGCAATTCTTTAATGAAGACGATGTAAGTTACGCTACTGAACCTTAAACTATCACAAGAAAACAAAAAGCACGTAAGACATTCAACAAAAATTCTGTATAAATGATAATGAACTTTACTTTTACACGATACAAGCCTTTTGTGTGTGTGTTAAAATCAAGTGAAAAGAAGCGAAATACTTGCCTATGTAGGCTTCATAGAAATATGTAATTTAAAGTCTGTGTAGTTTAAGACAGACCAGATTAAGAAAAAAACTATCAGAGCATGAGAACGGCCTAAGAACTAAAAAAAATGGATTTGTAAGTGAAATGCAAGAATTCAGGAGACAAATGTACAATATTTCTTAGCAACAACAAGCATACCGCAAATGCAAGGAAGACTTCATATCGTCAGACTGTACGTTACACATTGACTTCTCAGATTGTCTACTCTGTTATCAGTACCAATCTTGCTACTGTCTATAACTGAGATACATTTCTAAATATTATTTATATAGTTTCTAAAATACGGAAGCCAGTAACTCGGAAATAATAATGCTTATGACTCAGGGAACATTATGAAGAAATATAATGACTATTTGCCTCATAGTACAACCATTTGGCAAAAGCCGTTAATGGATATACACGTGTATCGTCTTAAAATGTTCAGAAATGTTTAAAGTTTTAGACTTACTTCAGTACATTTTCTATATGGGAGGCATTTGTAGGTCTGTTGTTGTCTATACGATATTCTATCTCCTGCCACGTCTTCTGAATCGTGTCTGGAGGTACAGTTGCAATTGCTGCGGAGATTCACTCTTTAAGGTGCTGGGGTTCCTTGTATCTTCTCAGCGTACATAAAGTTTTTAATATGCCCACAAATGAAGTCCAGCAGTCATAGATCCAGGCGCTTCGAGCTGGGCAGGGTATTGGTCCACCACGCCTTCCAACTCAGGAATTGGGGAACCTCTGATTCAAAACATCACAAACAAAGCGACCTTGGAAGCGAGTCACTTTGAAGCCCACACCTATCACCACTGGACTTTCCTTTTCTTTTCTTTCTTTTTGTGGGAACACGTTAAAAACTCCAGACACGATTCAGAAGACATTGTGTTTTTAAGTCCCTTGATAGCCACAACTATTGCTAGCAATCAGGGACTTGGTATATCCCTGCTTTGTCCGTCCATGTCAAAAAATATATCTTAAGCACATATATTGTCTTGCATAACAGTTATGTTATAGTATGTTCTATATCATGGTAGGAAGTCAGTGCTCAACTGAAACAAAGTGCCATACTATAACCAGAGTTAATGAAGGAAAAGGTTTGCACTGCGCAGTTGACACTAGCTACATTACTATGCTATCAAAGGACCCTTGGAGCCTCACGCGAAAATCGCAGCGCTCGTAGTTTTCTTACGTTTCCAGATAGTCATTTCTCATTTGAATAGTAATAATAATAATAAAAAATCAAGAACATTCTTTTAATATTAAAGAGTGAAAAGTATGTGACTGGACCGTGGATCGAACCCGGGTCCTTTGGGTTACCGTCCCACCACTGCGCCACCCAGTCGATCCGCTTCCCAATCACACACCCTTCACCCTTGAAGTCGATGTTTTCTCTCTCTGAAAACCACATGGACAATACCACAACTCCTGGTCGACTTCAAGAGTGGAGGGTGTGTGATTGGGAAGCGGATCGACTGGGTGGCGCAGTGGTGGGACGTAACCCACATGTCTCGGGTTCAATTCCCCGTCCAGCCACATACTTTTCACTCTTTAATATTGATGACACCTGCACCTACAGATGCTTGGTGTATTAAAAAAAAAATCGGAAGTTGCCTCCATTTCGACATTGAACATTCTTTTAGTTACTCAATAAACTTATACATGCTCTTCGTTTATGATTTGGAGTCCACATAAGCTTACCAGTTTCTTTGAAGTCCCCAATACTGCCAAATTTCCTTAAATTCTGAACACTAATGTCTAGTCCTTTGAACACCCGACTCATACTCTCTTCAATTTCGCTGAACTGTGCTCCCGATTTTCTTTCAAGAAACCCCAATACACGCTAAGCTTCTTTCTTCACCGTGTGACGTCACCTACCTGCGTGTAGGTACATTGCATTGTATTTATATTCCGTCACTTAAGTTTTCTCTTCTTTTGTTTTATATAAAGCTCTTCCTCTTAATTATATTTTATACGCTTTCTTAAACTGTATTTCTAGGTTCTTTTGATGCAGAATATTTCGCTATTATTAAGTGTCTAGGTGATTTGCTTCCAAATTCTAGGTCAATGTATTATGAACAAGCATGATGATGATTTCAGAATTGTATGTGTATCCCAGAAACGACCCAAGGGCGTATTAATACAATTTATCTATTGTAATTAAAGAACTATAATGTAAATTAATTATTATAATTTATGAATTATAATATAAAATTATAAATTATATTATAATATAATTTATTAATTATTATAATTAAATTAATTATAAATTAATTAAAAGAACAAGCGAATAATGTAAATTAATTAACAACAAATTAAGAGAATTATGAAGAACATTTCTGATTCAAGTGATGTATATTTTCATATTGCATTTCTGAAAACTGTAACTACCCTTATACTGCGGAAGGATATTCACTCTTGGGCTTCGGTCCAAACAAGTCAAATAAAAACCACCTGTTTAGGCAAGTTTACATGCAGGATCCCCGAGTATTTCTTTATTAGAAAGAAGTGTTTCCTCCGATGCCAATCCTTCTCGAAGGTATGTGCCCACTCTCCGATGCCAGTCCGAAAGGGTGGTTCCACATATAACTAGGGTTATATCCCCCACTCTTCTAATCTAGTGTTCCACTTGAATATAGAGCCCTGAGACTGAGAGAAGTTTTAATAGTTCTCGCATCTAGCAGCCTTGCAGAAATCATCATTGTGTATGGACCTAGTACACAGCTACCAACTAATCGGAGATATTCTGAGCGAGCGATATCCCATTACAACTAATACAAGTTTAATCATACTGGCGATTGCAATATCGATTGTAGCATTACACGATCACAGATAGGTTATGGATCTAAGACACTGCTGAAATGCTTGCCTAGCTGTAATCTATCACACACACTTAAGAGGTGCCTTATAACTCCTTGTCTTAAGGATTCAGAGACTGGTCCTTTTCTTGCGTTACATAATAGAAACACATGGCACGAATACTCATGTCTTAAAAATGCAAAAGTCTATGACTTAAAATATATTTGTGAGAGAATATTTCAGAATGACAAAAAGCGTAGATAACAGATTCCAATAAAGAAAGCTTTTCAAGAATCTTTTCTTATTTAATGAAAGAGATTAATGTACCGAACGAAATAGTGAAACTGAAATATAAATGGGCCACCCCAGAAGCAAGTTTCCTTTTTCTTATACAGGGTGATCGAAAATTCCCGCCCCCTTCAAATTTGAACTGTGATAATTGCAGAACGAAACGTGGCAGGTGTGGACTGCACACCGTGTTACCCTTGGAGATATTTTTCTAAAAATTCCAATATGCCGCGTCGCAAGGAAAGCATAAAAAATGCCTCATAACATTTTTAAAAAAATGCTGTGATTTGAGTACTAGGTGGAGAGAACGCGGTCTTTGCAATACGTGGGATGACAATAAATCAACTTTTTTATGACGTCAGCATGGCGACTGGCAACACTGTGAGAATCAAACCATGTATGATGGATGTGTGTACAATAAAACAATAAAAATAATGAAGTCAGTGATAGTGTTAACATTCATAATTAACACGGTGACTATTATTGTGTTGTACAGTCAGTCATAGGTCTAGTTCGATTTAACAGTGCGCTGAAGTTAAAAAAAATATCCAAATTACAGCATTCTACGGTTGTTGTGAGCACAATGAGGGTTTTAGTAAGTATTTTTTTATTTGCATTTTTATGGGATTGAATTTTGAATTTAAATTTTAAGACCTTTAGACAACTTTGGCTCAGCCCGGATGGATGATTGTTGGAATAAAGGAAGTGGGAAAACCACGAGAAAACCCACGCATACGGTCCACCACAAAGCCCACATGACACGTTCAGGAATCGAACAGGCGACCTTGAGCGTCAGAGGTGAGCGCTCAACCACTGAGCTACCGTGGCCCCGAGCACCTTTGGGGTTCCTTCCTCTCTGACATGCTTAGCAAATTGGAATACCTCGGAAAAATATCTCCAAGGATGGCAATTTATTTGTGTGCAGTTCACACTCACCTGCCCCGTTTAGTTCCTTACATCACAATTGACGAGACAGACAGGACTTTTTAGACACACTGTACTTAGTGCGTTTAGAAAACGCTTTGTATTATTATTACAACATACAAACAGGCATCTGTACACTACTTTTTGAAAAGACTTCTGTAAGTCTTCTTTATGAACATGTCAAGCTAGCACCGAACCATCTGATTACTCATGCACCTTTATGCCATTACACAGACAAAAAATGGATCACAGCTCGAATTTCATGGCAGGGTTTCAACTGCAACGCTACTGCCATATTCACCAACACTACTCGCAAGTAGACCAGTGCTACAAACTGTTCCAGTGTTGCTAATATATATATATGACGTTCCCTCGTTAGGGAGTTAGAATTCTTCACTCACTCACTAATCAGGGGGAAAAAGTGGGACATTTACTTTTGGGATGGGCATATAAATGAACTTACATGAATTTAAAATAAATAAATACAATGAGCACGAATCTTAAAACTAACCTTGTAGAAGTCGATTTGATTTTGTAAAGATCCGATGAAAGATTCATACTCCTCTACAGGAAGCAATCTGGAAGGAAAGAATACATATAGTCGTCAAGTTTTCATGTCAAGTCTTAAAAAAACTCATTTACTATTCGTTCAAGAGGTTCTATTGGCCACAGAACTAATTGACACTATTTCTAATCAGTTTCACCATTTAAAAAGTGTACAGTACTCAAAAAAATTCTAAATTTCAATTCGGTTACGTTTAGAAATTATCTAACAAATTCAATAATTAAAACTCTTCGATTAGCTCTTGCGACTTGCCCATTTTCCTTCTGTGGAACAATCTAGAATCTACTTTCTCAAATTATGCGATTACTTAATTCTACTTTAATTTATACAATACGACATTTCAAAGCCATCGTTTTTACATCATCCGGAGACACTTAGCTTGCCTCCATTTTTCCTTCAATAACAGCTTATAATACAGGGTGTTTACAGAATTCACAGAAGCAAAATTCATCAATTTTGCATGCAACAAAAAGATAAAGAATTGTTGGGACCAGCCAGGGTACCCCGGATTGCTATACTCGAACTCACAAGATATGAGTTCCCTGGGTAATTATTATATTTCTTACCACATTCTGCTGGAACACTAAAAGTTCACAATATCAAACATGTTGCAAATTATCAGAATATTTTCTGCACATTAGGGAAAATTGCAAAGGTACCACTAAAAATTAATTAAATAAATAAAAAATCACAAGATTTATCAGACAGAATACATGACATGAAACTTAACTGCATTACTTTTTCGGCCTGCAGACACGCAATGTGTAGTGCATGTGACTGCTGTCAACACACACAGCAGACGACACAAACCAACAACAACAACGGTCACATGCCCACGAAGCCAAATGACGTCAATCTCTCTAGCGCCATCTACCTGTGTCGCCGAGAACTGGATTATAAAAAGGACAACAACAGGAACCTCCAGGTCATTTTGCTCTCGGGACCATCCATTCATCCACTTCGAGAGAAGTGTTCTATAAATCTACACTGTCCGACAGAGTTGAGACATGTTTGTTTCCGGACCATCATTTTAACAACGGAACATTTGTATAGTTTTATATAATAATAAAGACGGTTAAGGGTCTAGAATCTCGTTTACCGTCATGTGTCTCTCTACCACCACCTTTCCTAACACTGAAGAAACATTATGGTACACGAGATTCAAGACGAGAGAGATATTTATTTAATTTTACATTGGGCTATTCTCTTTCATATTTTGACTCTTTAGCAGTGACGAAATGGCAGAATATCTGCTTCAGAAATTACCTATGTTCTATCACTACTCTATGGTATTACTATCTGGATTTTATACTAAACTGGATAATTTCGGAAGTTCATTAATTATCGCACCAAACAATGAAAGTTCAATCAAAGTAACCATAAAACTTCAGCTTCAAAGCCAAGAAAACAATCACTGTTAGTAACTGACGAGCATCGACAACAAAGAGTGTATGTGACAAAAACTGGGAAAAATTATTTTTTCTTGTGAAACTGAAAGGAATTGTAGTACTGGATATGATGTTAAACTTCGTAAATACCAACCAAGCGGCCGTGGTAGTGCGTTGGGTTCAATCCTAGCGACCGCCCATCCTGATTGAAGTTTTTCCAGGGTTTTTCTTCAGTCACACCAGGTAAATACCGGGATGGTGCCTTCAATTTAGGCCCTGGACGACACCTTCCCCTACCCTATCGCAGCCTGAGCCTTAGATGCCTACAGGCCTTAAAAATAAAATTCAAATTCGTAAATACCACTCGAGTGTTTAGCTTCTACAGAGGCAATACATAGAGTAACTATAATACATCTCCGCTTTTCGAAACACTTCTTTCCCTTGTGCTGCTGTAAAATTATTCCAGTTCTTGGACTTTACAATTCACGTTCCTGAACTTGAAAAATCTGACCAAACATAAATATTTGTCTAATTTAATGATTCAATAAATAAATAAAGAAAGAAAGAAAGGAAATTTCTCATGTGCGTTCTTTTTCTTTTTACAGGGAAATATTCCGCCAAGCTTTATCATTGAAAGCACGACCACCTCTCCTGGCTACTACAAGGCGCTAGCTATATGTCACCACGTCCAATTACCATTAAAATAGGACTGGACTGCTGTAAACATGGTCCCACTTCGAGAAGTGTAGTGTGATTCTGTTTCTACATCTTACGACCACGCCAGCAGCTGAGCTTCATTCCCAACTTTAGACGACGTATGAACTCAATGTTTTGTCACGACAGTAGGTTTAAGTGTGATGTAATACTTTCGGTAACAGTGGGACAGTAGGACGCCGTACTGTCCTGGTTCCCATGACACTCCTTTTTCGTGACGGGATTGATGCCAGATTGCCCGAAATGGGGAATCGAGGTACATCTCATCTGATGGAGCATCTCACTTAAGGTTAATGTAAAGCAATGATCTTCAACAAAAGATGGCAGCATTACCTCCGTATATGTCTAATGTATTTTTATCGTTGCATGAAATTTCAATGCTGCTCCTGCAAATTTAAGCCTAAAGAGTTCCAACTTTCAGGAAAGAAAGTTCATAACCAATTCAAGAGTTCAATCAATGCCGATTTTTTATTTTCGTTTTTCTTGATTGTTGAAATCGCTTGATTATTGTTGTGAATATCAAATCTATAACAAAGAAGCTCTTTCAACGATGAACAAAAAGGAAAATAAAAAATCGGCATTGATCGAACTCTTGAATTGGTTATGGGCTTTCTTCCCTGAATGTTGCAACTCTCTAGGCTTGAATTTGTAGGAGCAGCATTGAAATTTCATGCAACGATAAAAATATATACGACATACGGAGGTAGTGCTGCCATCTTTTGTTGGAGATTGCTGCTTTACATTAACCTTAATACCCCGATGAAAACATTTAGCGACTGACAAGTTAGGTTCGGATATTTGAGCGATATTCAATCATAGTAACGTAATGACAAGATTATTATGTTGTTGTGCAGCCACTTCCAACTCCATGGCTCCGTTGCAGATATTTTGTAATCAGTTTCCTACATCACCATTACCACTGTATGTTATATCATCATTTAATTTCATCACGAGATGTTCTCCGCCACTTTATCTCGAGTAAGTGTATACACAGTATATGTATTACTATGGCTACCCCAGGCCATAAAATGCAGCGACGTCCCAGCAATAATAAAAAACGATGTGCTTACTCTCTTGCCCTTGAGTCCTGTTCTAGACAACTCAGAAATCGGTCCAAGGTGTGACGCCACATCGTCTCTACAACACGTCACTTTAATTCGTATGTCGTAACAAGTAATAGTTCAGTTAGTGCATTGTACACGTAACGTCCGTGGAAGCTGCAATGAACATGGACTAACAGAAACAGCATTATCATAAAGATTCACAGCTATGTTTAGGCCATGTTCCATGAACAATTTTACCAGAAACGTTCATACAATTTAATTTCCACAACCGTAAATTGTACAGTCGTAAATAGTCATTGTAGTAGTTCACAATATATATATATATCTTATACCACACGAGTTGGTGTTTGTTATAGGCTAGTGTGTGTCCTGTTCACTCCACACTGGGCCATAACACAAACAAGCTCATTACAAAGTTGACAGGGAGCAAATTAGGTCGCGTGAGGTTCTAGCTTTCGTCTGCCAGCAACAATACAGCTACTGTTCTATGTTCGAACCCCAGCTGCGGCACGAATGCTTGTCCTCTCACCGGGACAGGCCGCTCCATAAAAAAAAAAAAAAAATATACCAAGTCTAACAAAGCTAAGAATAAAATAGGTCAAAAGTTCAATGGCTGTGGGGAAGTCCTGTAGTTCAGCTTCCATAAAGGCCAGATAATGTAATGGTGAACATTCCACAGTTGCTTTGTCTTGGATATAAACCACGAGCGTGCTTCGATTCCCACGTTCATACTAGTTCCCGTGCTAAGAAGCCTAAATAGAGCGGAAAGGATCTGTGAAAGTAGTCTGGCAGGACCTAAGTTGAAGATTCCATCCCGGCATTTACTTGGTATAATAGGAAAACTCCTGAAACAACTTGTTAGGATGGTCAACCGCTGGTATCGAACCTAGGACCTTCCGACAGCGAAGCCAACGCTCTACCAACTGAATTATGACCGCTCAGTACTTACAACCTAAATTATCTGCGCCTCATTAGTAATATATACATGTCCAATAGTACTTACTCACTACGTTCTAAACTCTGCTGAAGGTTTGGAGGTAGCTGAGTTTGTTTTGGAGGACAAGTTGACTCTACTGGACACTCACAATCAGGATCCATATCCTTCTGTCATAGCGTCACATCACTCAGCAAATGGACAAACGTCATGGAAGAGGTCTAGTAAGCTTTCGCCCTAAAATAAATAAATAAATCAATTAATTAACATAACAAAATGGATAAATATTATGAACACTAAGAAACAACCGCTATAAGGAAACTATATTATATTTAACAAAGATGAGGTGAAAGTTAGGATATAGACCTATGTATTGTTAACATGGTAGGGGGTCTACTAAGTGTGCTTCGTGTTCAATTATCATTTTTTTCTATTCAGGATTTTAAAACTGGCGGTGTTGAAACTCTGCAAGTGTGTAGAGGGGTTAAAATTAGAAGATACGCATTTTCTTTGTTTTCGGTCCAAAAATGGTCTGGGGGGAGGGATAGAGGGAGAGAGAGAGAGAGAGAGCCAGCCAGCCAGCCTTCCCCCAAACTTCCTTGAAACTTTGAAGATGTGTAGAGGGATTAAAATTAGCAGACAGGGCTCGAAAAATTGACTTCTGATCTAGGCGCCTCAATAACACGAATAAAATTTGATGCATTGGCCTACATGTTTTGGAGTTTAATTAAAATTACTGGTATAAAAAGTACAAGCTCACATTAGTGTACAGGCTATCTATCCCTCGACTTATTGAAGTTTTACAAAGCACACGGCTGTTCTGTAACTCACCGGTTGATAACTGGGTATAAAAGGGATGTAAACAGACAACTCTCGAAACTCAACGGAATGAAATATTTTTGAAATACACAGTAAACGGGAAACTTTTATTTTAAATCCATTTAAGCACACAAAAGTCAGAACTACTGGCAGGTAAAAATTGGAAATACTAACGTCAAAACAAGCTACCGTCAGACCCGTATTTCCAGCAGGTTTCAAAAAAACTTTTCTTAAAAAAAGAACAAAAATAGAAATGTTTAAAACAAAAGAACACACGTTTAATTTGTTTAAAACAAACTCCAAATAGACCTATATTGCATATTACTTTATTACACACATACAAATATCGTTCTCCATATAGATTCAATTGTTAAGACCACAATTCGAAGACTTCCCGAATACCGATTCACCTTCGGGAGAAACAAATTGGTGATTTGTTGATTTTCGTTCACAGGGTACCTTTGTGAGGTATTTCGAAACGTTCCATCAGGTCGCCCGCGCGTCCAGAATTAGTGAAGAATCAAAAAGGAGTGGTTTTAGTTTGTCCTCTACCATGGATCTAGATACGGGAGGCGGATCTACTTCTAGTGACCAGAAATTGAAGCCAGCACAAGCCATGATCACCTGGAAGGTGAAATTGATTTTTTTTAAAAAAAACAACTGAACATAACGTTCCGTACAATACGATATTTAAAATACTCCAATCTTCCTCCTCTCTTCCTTAGCTAGATCTTCATCCATTCTTTGCTTCCACACACCCAGGTATAGGCCAACCAATAAGACGCAAGTACATCCCAATTCACCAGGCAAGATTAATCGAAAACCGGAGTCAAGATCAGCTCAATTGTCTTGGGCCAGTCGGTCAGTCTCCAGTATCTAAATCCATGGTCCTCTACGTGTATTTTCGTAATTGCCTTCGATATGTGATTAGGATTAATAACCTTGCATCGTGTTCTTGAAATTGTTCATCCAAAAAATGATAAATAATTAATAAAAATAGTCGATTTGGAAATTTTTGAATTTTGATTTAGCGTTGAAGTGTGTTTAACTCATTTAACTTCATTACTCGTGGAAATAGAGAAGTAATAAAAAGTACTTCACTTTCGATTTCCCATTTTGTTGGATTTCATTCTTTAATTTCTTTGATGACGATGGATATTAAGGGCCCTCCTTACGCCCCAACTTTTTATTTTTCTGAATATTTCAAAAAACTAAGAGAACTATCAACAATGTTAGAACATAGCGCACTAGAACTTACAAATTACTACCAAATACAATCACGGTGTGTACTAATTTTGTGACCTGAAAGTCCCGGAGTTCTTAGTACAGTGGAACGTGTAAATAATACGCAGTGACATTTTTTTAATAATGCCCAGTCCAAGCATCTTGTACATTATTGATATTTCACAAGTGAAAAAAAAAAAATCTTAAAATACAAGATTTTAACATATTGAAAAAAAAATAGGTCAGCAGTGGGAATCGAACCCACGACCTCCGTCTTATCCGTCAACTGCTTCTACCAACTGTGGACAGGTCTACCTCATACATTTCCCTCATAAATTATAGGTTTTCCTGAGTTTTCCAGGGTGGTAGACACCCTGACAATGGACAGCGATTTTCAGATCTTGTCCATTGATGAGTGATATGTTTTCAAACATTATGACGTCATTATTTAAATTGAAGTTTCAGTACTCATCAATCGACAAGATCTCGAGAAAGCTGTCCACTCACTGGATTTCATAATAATTTGTGAGCACTAGTGCGATATATTCTAAAAATTTTGATACAATGCTCTTAGATTTTGAAAATTTTCAAAACAAATGGGAGCGGGAGAGATGAGGGCCCTTAAGAAACACATGACTTACACACTACTCTAATTTACTCCATGCATAAAAAATTGTAGAAGACAGGTGAAGTGTATGAAAATTAAAAAAAAAAAATGTTTCCTACGTTTGATATTTAACTTGTTTTAAACATGCTCAAAAACCTAAAAAAAAAAAAAAAGTTTAAAACAAACTAAAAAAAGAGAGCTCGTTTTATAACACAAACCCTGGTATATTCCTTTGTGTGTTTTGCCACTTCCACAGTGTGACATTCACGAACTTTGGAGGGTGGTTGCCCACCTTCAAATTCTTCAGCCGAAAATAAAATAAACCCACCAAAAGTCATTTGTGCATTGTCAGCCGCCTTGGTACTCATGGTACCGTTACTTATGACTGAGTGTTGATATAATTATTGCTTTTGACGATTTCGCCGTCCTCTAGAAATGGGCGGTAAGGAAGGGGGGTTGCTATGACACGAGAGCAGGACATTACGTTCACAAATGTAGAGGCATGTGTAAAATTTCTGATCTATTTCTGGTCTGATCTAAAATCAGAGTTTGCTAATTGCTTGTGAGAAACGCAGTACTTCGGTAATCTTGGACTTCACTAGAATCATTACAAACTGTAGTATTTGATACCACTCCTGTTTCCGGCCACGCACATCAGAACCACTGGCGACTTCAAATGGAGGCGCATATTGGGATAAGATGTGTACTTGTGAAGTATGTGATAGGGTGTAAGACGGCCCATGCATGCCTCATGGAATTCATTATAAAAAATGATATGAAAAATTATCTGGGTATACATAGATCTATAAAGGGACCACAGTGGTTCAACGGTTAGAGCGCTCACCTCCGACGCTTGGGGTCATGAGTGGAAAAAAAGGAATGTGTGTCAATGGGTAGGAAAGTTTATAAACAAAAGAGAATAGTTTTATATTCTTAGAATCAGTTATTTGTTAGTTTCTAACAAAAAAAATACCCGGATCATAAGGTTAGTAGGTAAACTTTTTGCCTTTTAAGGCCTAAGTGGTGTATATTTTACCTGGATCAACAGGTACACACAACATATGTGTTTGCAAATACCATCAGAATGTCAAACTTATAGTAAAAGGAACAAACTCTGAACACAGATTACGAAGAACTGAATTGATTTGCTGGTTAGTGACTCTCAGAATCGTGACTGCATGCTCGATAAATGGGAATTCTGTCCAGAAAAGGAATCTCTTCTTGAGCTGTTAAAAGAGTGAAACCGATGACCTTCCAGATGATGTCACTTTCAAGCACTGATCGAGCAGAGCTGATCACTCGGGTTATACCCCTTGAGGAATTTTTTTGAGGAATTAGTTGAAAAACTGATAATATTGAAAAAAAAAAATCACTTTATTGCAAGAGCTCAGTCGAAATATTTGAAGGAACTGAAGGAAAAGTTATCAAAAGATGTTTGTTTAACCTTATGTGATTTCGCAGAGAACTTCACTTTTACCATACAAGATGAAATTCAGAGTTTCCAAGAAACACTACACCCTTAATCCCTCATGTGTTTTACTACAAGAAAGATAATGATGACAAGATTTACTGGAAGAGCTTATGTGTAATAAGTGACTGCTACTGTGCACACTTTTCAAAAGTACTTTGTAGAAGAAGTTAGGAAAGTAGCAGAGCAGGGTTCCCAGTCACTTGCCAAAATCAAATTCCCTGACTTTTTCAGATAAGATAAGATAAAATGAATTTTATGGGCGCTATGGCTTACACCCGTTCCGATACGGGGGAAGCCCCTTATCTTGGTCATGTCAAAATTTAGCCGTTAATTAAAAGAATAAAAAAAAAAGATAAAAGATGAAGATCTAAAAGGTCTTCATAATCAGCCTACTGGTGTAAATGGCCAGTATAACAAGGAAGCCTGTAAATAGGACTTCACAAGATAAAACAAAAATACACTATAAAACGTAACAGCTAATGAGCATAATCATATAAGATAAACGTAAATCATAAAACGCTCTGCAAAAACAAGTAAAAGATTACCGTTTAAGTTTAGGTTTATACCTAGGTTTCCCTTTCCTTCCCACAAGATTAAAATCTATATCCATCAGGTGGTCCTGAATCATGTCTGAAGCCAAAGATGAACTTGGTTCATCGATAGTATGTGCAGACTCTTCCTGAGCTAATTGAGCAGACAAAACGTTCGTCAGAGTCTTAATGCTTGTAGTGAGAGGCGAAGTTCGAACTAATTTCGAGACTTTGTAGGGAGTAAAAGTGGTCTTAACCCGTGGAGTTCTAGAGCTCTGCACAGGTGTTTTTTGTCCTTGACTCTGCGTCGGCATATTGCGAGGAGTCTCCGATTCTTTGGACGGCTTCGGAGGGTCGTCATGCACATTAGACTCTGTTTGTGTTGATACATTAACTGTCTGGGTACCAACCGAGACAGTTTTAACTGGTATCCTGGCTACATGTGAAAACGCACCAGAGGGAAGGGTGCGCTGAGAGTCTCTTAATCGACGTTTAGCATCACCAGCAGATATTTTCTCTATCACCATCAGCCCTCTAATTCGTTTTTCATCTTTAAAGACCGGACAGTCACGCGACCAGGCCGTGTGATCACCTTTGCAGTTAACACACTGAGGCTTCAGTGACGTGCAAGGATCCGCACCATGGCTACTGGCACCGCATATTGCACATACAGCAGAGGTCGCCTTACACGACGTGCTGGTGTGTCCATAGTGCTGACATTTAAAGCAGCGGAGCGGACAGGTAAGCAATAGGAAGCTGCCTTCACGTCCCTCGGAAGCTGTGGGGTGGCTAACGTCAAAATTAGCGAGCTCGTGGGTTGGAGTTCGCCACTCTTTCTTGTTTTAATGTGTCGAACATTGACGACACCTTGGCTGGCAAGTTCATTCTTAATCTCCTCTTCAGGGACATCTTGCAAATCCCAACAAGAAATTACGCCCTGAGTAAAGTTCAGTTGACGGTGTGGTTCAACTTGAACTTGAAACTGACCTAGTGACTTCAATTTCAGAAGATTAGTTGTTTGTTTATCGCTAGACGTCTCCACTAAGAGTGTGCCGTTGCGAAGCTTTTTAACATTTTTTAGTTCGCCGGCAACATGAGCTAGTTGCCTTTGTATGATGAAAGGGGATAATCCCTGCAAACCACCTGGATTTTCAGTCTCATTCTTAACTTTAATCACAAGATATCGCGTGATATTCGGTACGATACTTGTCTGTTCCTCTACTGCAATTTTCCCTTCTTTGTCACTGGTTGATTCAGTATCTCTATGCGCCTTCTTGCTTGCATCAGTGACTTTATCTTCATTCTGTCTCTTTCTCCGAAGGCGACTTATTAGGATGTGGTGGAGCCATGATGAATGAAAGCCGTAAATGCCCACACTTCTCCGTCTTCGTTCTGAGGAGCCAACGAGGCTGCCGGGTACTACCCTCATCACCCTTGTCAGCAAGCTGGAAATCGAGGCGAAGTCCAATGACTTGGCATCGAAATCACTTGTACTCCCGACTGATGGATACTTGGGACACCCACTCCCCCGAGTGTTGGCGCCTGACTTTTTCAGGTTTTCCAGGTCACAACTCAGAAATTTCCAGGTATCCCATTTTATATATATATATATATATATATATATATATATATATAT
>JAGDQP010003330.1:50013-95204 GCA_022664845.1 Lepisma saccharinum
TACAGATGCTTATCAGAATAATGGAAACACCTGAACGAAAGTGCAACTTACCAGATTAATATGGTGTCGGGCCACCTTTCGCCTTCAGAACAGCCTTGATGCGACGTGGGATGGAGGCATAGAGGTCGTGAATGGTAGCAAGTGGAATATTACACTATTCTTCGTGCAGGGCATCGGCCAGTTCTGTGAGAGAGGATGGAGTTGGAAATCGTCGCCGGAGTCGTGTTTCCAAGATGGACCACAGATGTTCAATTATGTTGAGATCTGGGGATTGGGCGGGCCAGGGGAGGTGTTGAACTTCATCCCGATGTTCCTCAAACCACGCTGCAACAACTCCAGCTGTGTGAATGGGTGCATTATCATCCTGGAATATGGCGTCATTGTCCGGGAACAACATCCGGACCATAGGATGCAAGTGGTCTCCTAAAATTGCGACATAATCGTTGGCAGTGATGCGTGCGCGAAGTGTGACCACAGGACCCAATGAAAACCATGATATTGCGGCCCACAGCATCACCGTGCCGCCGCCATGTTTCACAGTTGGGCGGAGACACTGCAGATCATACGCTTCTTTGGGCGTTCTCCACACATAAACACGGCTCGTGGTTTGGAATAGGGTGAATGGTGACTCATCCGACCATACCACACGGTTCCAGTCGTCAACGGTCCAAGTTGCATGGTCGCGGCACCATTTGCGGCGTGCTAAAGCGTTCTGGTCCCTGATGAGAGGTTTGGCCCGTGCAACACGACCCCGTAAGTTCATGTCATGTAATTCGCGGCGGACTGTGATTGTCGAAACAGGTTGGGGGAGGTGCTGATTGAGTTCCTCCGTCACTTGCGCCGCAGTGGCACGACGGTTCCGCGTGACAATGCGCTTTAATACCCGGCGTGCCCTGTCACTGATGCTTTTCTTCCGCCCACTGTTCCGCTTCCCCGATGTGGTTTTCCCGTGTGTTGTGTAGGCCGTCATCACCTTCGACACTGTCCCTGGCGACACATCTAACACACTAGCCACTGCCGTCACACTCACTCCACATAACCGCGCACCAACAACTTGCCCTCTTTGAAACTCTGGGAGGTCTCCCATTTTACACTACCTCCGTCTGCTGCAGCCACTGCACACTCCTGTTCCACGACGCCTCACGTAGTATGGAGACCGACCTAACACACCACCACCAGCAGTCCGGCGCTGCGGTCGCCACGACACCACTGCCAACCCATACATCTGACCTGTTGCCAACTACAGGTGTTTCCATTATTCTGATAAGCATCTGTATATATATATTTATATAATTCCATGGGAAAATAAAGATCATAGTTGGATGAAAATAAAGATACATCAAAATATGTCACTGTATTCCTTTCTTAAATTGCTTCATGATTGGCACATTAGCCTCCAAGTAATTTCAAAAACGATCTAACATTAAATGCCTGCTGCAGCTACATGAACTTCAAACAATAAACTATCAAATTCCCTGACTTTTCCAGGATTTTTTAGTGCTAAGCTGGATTCCCTGACTATTCCAGGTAAGTGGGAACCCTGCAGAGGTAAAAAAAAAAAAAAAAAAAAACTTTAACAGAATTTGTCATCATAAGTCTGATTTTGATCTTGAGGTCGAGTGGAATTTCTTTGCATCTCCACACGGCAAAAATTGCGTGTGATGGGATTGGTGGTACGACAAAAAGAGCGGTGACCAAGGCAAGCTTGCAGCGATCATATGACAATCAAATTTTAACGGATGTACAGGTTTTGTGGTGATAATATATATCAAGCATAAATTTTATCTATGTTTCATCAGAAGAAGTGCAGTCAAACAGCAAGAAATTGGAGAAGAGATTTTGCTACTTGTAAACGAATTATCAATACCAGGTCATATCATAGATTTGTACCTCTTAACTCAAACCCAAATCAGATGTTATATGAGTACGGTACTCACAATCAGAAGAATTTACTAATTGCAGTGCTTCCAGAACATACTATGTTGTCATTTGAAAATAATGATACAGTAGCCTACATTTACTACGAGAAATGGTGGATTGGGAGAATTGAAGACACCAGTCAGGAAAATAACGATCTTTTTGTTCACTTTTTCATCCCCATGGCCCAAGAACCACTTTTAAAATCTCTACGAATCACAAAATTTGGGTGCCAATCAGTAAGATCCTACGGAAACTGACACCAACAGAGTCCACAACTGCTACAGGTCGTAGCTTCAATATCAGTGAAAAACTGTGTACAGAAATTAGTTAGCTGTTTACATCCCTGATGTCTTAACAGCAGAACTATAGGAAGAAAAGAAATAACAGTTTTTTTTCCTTATCTACAAGTTGTGATCCATAAATTAATCAAAATTACTTTAGCTACAAATTTTATATCTACGCCTCATAACGCTTTATGACATTAAGTCTTAGTGATGAAATTTTAACCACGTGTTACTACCCAACGATCGTCTATTTTGTGGAAATTTGAGATTTTCAAGTGTGTCCCTTCTGAGATCTTTGATGGTGAAAATACCCGATTTTCGAAAAAACGGCAATGTTTACAAACCGCCCCCGCCCCCCCAAAAAATCAAGTATATCGTTCTCAGATCTGAAATTCGTTTGGGAAGTTGTATACCATACAGTCTCTACCCAGACAAAAACTTGAAGGTAAGTCTCAGTTATTTCTTATAAAAAAAATATAAAAAAAACAGACAAACAAACGAACTCAAAAACGAAGATTTGTAGGTTTCAAACCTCAATATTCAAAGTTTTCTTTCTCGAAGTCCTAAAGTAAGTTTAAATATGCACAACGTTGTACATTTCATTCTCTTTTCATATGGTTTTTGTTTCAACTCAATATCTTTTAAAACAAAAAAGTTACAGCGTTTAACGGAAACATATGAAAAGTGCAACATACACTGACGCGCCTATACAAAATGGCCGCTAAAAAAAAAAAAAAAAAACCTGAACACCTAAAAATATAATGAATGCCTGTTTTCAACTCTCTGAATGCAGTACACTTAGGTAAAATAATAATAATAATGTCAGCGACCTTTAACAATGGATTTGATTTGGATTGACCCTATGACCTTCCATTTATTAAGCCAACTCCCTGAAATTCATACCATAAACAATAATGAAATTCTGTTTAGTATCCAGTTTATAAAATATTTGGGAAGTGGGCTCCGAACAACCATCTTATTTCAAACAAAGGTTTGAGGAACGTTACAGGATGGCCAAAGCAAATCTGTAAATATAATCTTTTGATCAAAATTAGCTCTTATATCTGAATTGTCTATATGTTCCACTAAAGGGTCAGTTCTACAATCGACCGCTAAACTTCTAGTTGGCGCTAAGTTGAGGTCACGTCTGATTTTGGCTAATTAGAGTATGCAAGATGAGAGTTGCCTCAACTTAGCGCTGACTAGAAGTTTAGCGGTCGATTGTAGAACTGACCCTAACTCATTTAGTATAGAGCACAAATTGGTAGAAGCTATAACAACTGAGTTTCGATTTCAAGTTAAACACCCAGTAAGAATTAAACAGACACTACGCTGTGATCCATTCTGTACCGGAACAAAGTACAAGATCTCCTCACAACAAACGTGTAAAATATTATATGATTAAATCTGGGGAAATTCCGAGATTCTTTACCAGAATACGGTGCCGCATACGTATAAAGTCCAATTGAGGCCAAGTGAAAAGATGACTGACCCATAAAATACGGGTCACTCATAATGCGACGTGACGCTATTAGCGAGTAAAGTGCTGTTCGTGGCAGCCACAATATGTAAAATTTACAAGAGAAATATGTTAGCAGTGTTTACGAGTGTTGAAAAGATAATTATAGCAAACTTCCGAGTCAATGAAGTGTAAAATAAGAATGAAAGGACCGAAAGTTCGAGAACCTATTTAGATCTTGCGCGTTGAGACTGAGCACATGGCTTAACGGTTATGTGCATCGCGAATAATGAAAAATAAATATTTAACCTGATTTTAACTATCCCGTCTTCGCCACTTCGACATTCTGTCCATAATTTTTGTACAAAGATAATGTCATTTATAACACGAAATATTCCTCCACATGCCACCATGTTTATGTGTTTTGATCAATTCGAGTGTGCAATTGATAATAATAACATGCCGCCATGTTTGTGTTGAAGTGTGCCTGAGCGAGTTATTTGCAAGCGTAATGAGCGATATAAAAGGTAAATATACGGTATAATAGCTGGCTGACGTAAATAGAACTTCATCCCACTATGGATAATCGTTTTTTAATATTACATAATACCTACATAGCACATAGATGCTTGCTTATAAGTTGAGTGAATTTACTTACCTATGGCCAAAATTAATATACACTGTCACAATGCACTTAACTGAATCGTCACGGGAGTAGATAACTGGTCCATCCTATACTTTTACATAAACATTTTTGTTTTACTCATTGACAAGGACGTCGATGAGGATAAATAGCATTGCTTATTCAAGTAATTTAACTTTGTATTACTATTTCTCAAGAAACCTAACCTAGTCAGTAATGCATAGGGTGGACCAGTTATCTACCACTTTCTCATTGCAATCTGAATGGTCAAGTGGTAACTACAAACTTATTCATAATTGCACGAGTGCTTTTACTTTGTTCCGTCAGATTAAGTATATTTTTCATCATTTATAGGGTGGCAGTTCCAGATCCTCATTTATACACGTAGAGTGGCCATATAAATAAAATTGAGGAACTTATGAACAGATAGACTGGCAACGCAGCAATTAGCATTGAATTACATACCTTCGCTCAAAAAGCAAAACCAACTGCTTTGTTCAAAATTAATTCTCATAACGCGCATTTACACTTCGAAAAGTATTCTACAACACATTTGCAAATTAATTTCTACTATTTAATTTTGAATTCCTGCATAAACAACGATCACTTTTTGTTTACTGGTTCCGCTTGCTTCTCAGATGTTGAGGGCTTGAGGCAACGAGCGTATCGCTGTCGGAATTTTAAACGGAAGTTGCGTCAAGAACTGTAACGGAAACGTATATGATAGCAAAAAGTGTAAAGCTACATGACCGCACCTAACTTCCACGTTCCCTATGACCACTAATTTAAGATAATCTACGAAAAATGCAAGAAAGCAATTATTATTGATTAATATGAACATATAAAAATATATTTTGAAAGAAAAAAGAAAAAATAATCTTGCAACCGGCGGGATTCGAACCTGTTTTTTTTTTTATTCAGTAAGTCAACATCTTACCACTGCTCCACGCTACAATCTTGGAAACGATGGTTTGGTAGTTGTATTTACCATCGTCCTCCATTAATACGATACTGGACTGACTCCAGCCATTGAAAATTTCATGAACATGTGAAGCTACGGAGCGGAGAGGAAACTTAATCTCGTTTGTCCACTTCCAGTCTAAACTAATATGGACCAAATTTTCGATTCTAACTCAGGTTTTTACGCTTCATATCGCTGTGTAGCCTAATTTATGTCTTAATTCTTGCACAAAACAAATATTATTTGCAGCATTTTCTATTGTATACAGAGTACGATATACTCTTATATGAATAACTCAGGAATTAAGACTTAAATAAAAAAAACGGGCCACACAGAGATATCAAGCGTATAAAACTGAGTTAGAACTAAAAGTTTGGTCCACATCGGATTAGACTGGAAGTGGACAAACGAGTTTAAATATTTGCTCTGGCGTCTATCTTTCAACACTAAGTAGTCACTCCAGTATAGTTTACATAGAGCTCGATGGTATTTACAATTCATGTGTTACGTAATGAGCCAGTAGTGACGCGTTCTTGACCCAACTTCCGTTTAAAATCCCGACAGAGATATATTCTGGTTGAGGCAATGTTCTGAAGTACGCGAGCTTTTTTTTAATAACGGTGAATTTCAGGAAGGAAAACTTACGATAAGTTAATTAAATTCTATTCTAATTTACTACCAAGAAATGATTTTTGTAAACTACTACATATAAAGCAGGTTTGACCTGTCACAAGACCACGTGTTCTATCTTTACATTTGATGTGGATTTCCTGCCTCTTCGTTAAAAGAATTTAACAAAAGCTATGAATTTTAAAGCACTTTTCTTACTGAAGCTGGCTTTTCATGCCCGCCCTAGTCTTTATTTACTTGCGATTTGGCTCAGTTACCAATTTGAACACGTGTTTCAGTATCTCTAGGGCTTATTGGCGTTTCGGCTGCTCATAGAAATCGTAAGATTAAAAAACGCGGCGATCGCGCACATGAAAAGTTGGTCTTAAACGGTCCTAAAACCATGTGTTCTAATGTAGAAGCATCAGAAGTTTTAAACATGTTCTTTGCAACGAATGAGAAGTTCTCCGCTTTAGCTCGCAGTTAATGAGTAAATTTCACTCAACTTCAACTAATTATGTGACAGTTAAATAAATTTATGGTGGGTTTCTCTAGCATTCGTTGAGAATTTAAGGAATCGTTGGTTAAGAAGAGAAAAAAAAAATTAAAGTGGTACAAGTTACTTAACGATCTGTTAAAGTATAACGAAGATTGGTGAAACCCGCCAAGGGACGGATCCTGGCTGCTGCAGAGTTAACGTATTTAAACATTGATACTAATGGATAATAATAATAAGCAGAAGAAGAATCGAATTCCCTTTTAATCAAGACCTTTTAATTCCTATTCATACGCTAGTTTTTATTAGGCCTACTTCCATCTTTCTTTTGGTATTTTTAATTGTACTTGCATGTAAAATGCACGACTAACCTATTTCTAATAAATTACTAATCAAATTCAGCTGTTACATAAATCATTTCAGGAAGATTCTTTCATTACGATTTCAAACCAGTATCATATGCCCTTCACTTCTCTCTCCTGTCTTAAAATATGTGAGTTATGTATTGAAATAGCTATATAATATCTGTTTTCGTTTCGTTTCCACCTGTAGGCAAAACAGATTTTACAATCTAAGGCCGCTTTAGACGACAGCATTTATGCTACGATGAATCTTACGATTAGCAGTAGTGCCAGAGTGTGAAAGCAAGAATGCTATAATAGAGCAGGATGCTATGGTATAAATCCACAACTTTTTTTTCTTGTTACTCTGACAAACTGTTATCGCTAAGATTCATCGTACGAGAAATTGTATCGTCTAAAGGCCGCTTTAGACGACAGCATTTATGCTACGATGAATCTTACGATTAGCAGTAGTGCCAGACTGTGAAAGCAAGAATGCTACAATAGGGCAAGATGTTATGGTATAAATCCATAACTTTTATCTTTTTACCCTGGCAAACTGCTTTCGCTAAGATTTATCGTACGATAAATTTTCTCGTCTAAAGCGGCCTTAAAGCGGCCTTTAACAAGCATACAACCTATATTTGTCGGCTTCGGCATCATTGAAGCAAGTCACCTGCATGCATAGTAACTGGGAAGGTGGGAACAAAATATAAAAACAAAGAAAAGAAAATGTTTTCAAATATATACTGTCGCTCGGCTACTTCACTCGACAGGTTTACAGTAGGTCAAGGGCGACCATCAGGGGGAAGGGGAGGGGGCGCTTTGCTTCCCCAGCTAGAGAAATTATACTTTGCTAGATTGAAAACAAAAATAAAATGTTCATATGTTTTATATATTTTATTTTTATTTATTATTATTTTATTTATTTATTGTCAATAGAACAGGCTTTATAGCCCAATTAGAGTGTCGATATTTATAATGCTCATTTACATAATTTTTATTACGATATTTCTAAATGTTTTGGAAGACATATCACATATATATAATTCAGTGCAAGTTCTACACATTGTAGGTACTACATAATTATCCTCTAGATTCGTGACTTCCATCACTACACTGTCCTTTTTGCAGTGGAAGAGATCAGTGTTGTCTACGCGAGTTTCAATGACGGGACAATAAACTGTAACCATGATACTAAGTTTGCGCCATCCAAGCCATTTTGAATAATTTTTATAAGAAATAATAGATCAGAAATGCCACGCCTTGCTTTAACGAACACAAGTATAGTACATTTTCTCTAATGTAGAAACGATGTTAAACTTTCTTGTTTCACTTCTGTCACCATCCGTATTACAAATTCTAGCATTTTAAAAGCTTCGTTTGTAATATTTGTTATGTGGCTATTAAACGTTAATTTCATATCTAACGTGACACCACGATCTTTAACTACGTTGGGCCTACTTAATGCATACTTATGAAGCTGTAGTTTTATGGCATCTTACATGGAATTAATTTTAGCACATATTTTGAGGTCATCCCCAAATACCCCTTTTTCATTATCCAGTATGAATTCCGGTAGGTCATTAATGAACAAGAGGAATAACAACGGTCCAAGATTTGAGCCTTGCGGGACTCCTGATGGTGCTGTATATTCATCAGATTTGTACTCTTTAAATAGAACAGATTGTCCGTTAGTTAGATAAGAGCACACGAACCTAATCAAGGATGGAGAGAAGTGATAGTGATTTAATTTACCCAGGAATGTAATGCTAAATTTTTCGGTGGGTATACGCTTCGCTTACTATCCTATATACTTGCATATTTCATAAAATTTAAATAGGTATACGGTGATACCTAAAAATTGAGGTGGTATACCCTCCATCACAATCCTGAATTTACCTAGTAATACATTGTGATTAACTCTGTCAAACGCCTTTCCAAAGTCAATAAATATCACATCGACTTGCTTTCCTTTGTCCAAGAGTTTGCGATAAAATCTGTAATAGTTGCAAGGTTCGTTATCGCGGAAGTTTGTAAAACAAAGCCATGTTGTTTAGTTGAGATAATGATTAACCTCACATGATTAATAATTCGTTGATATACAATCTTTTCAGACTATTGGAAAAACTGGTAAAATTGCTATAGGCCTGTGGTTAGTAATTTCTCGTCTGTCGTTTGTTTTAGGAATAGGATAAACTAAAGAAGATTTCCATTTTTTAAAGCTAAAATATATATTTTTAGTGCCAAGTTGAATAGTTTCTTTTGCAGGGGACACATTTCACAAATATTTCATAAACAATATCATAAATACTAAGTGATTAACATTATTATACTCTTTTAAGTATTTCTAATCAACTTCTAGTATACGTACTTTAAGGTAGCGTTAATGTAGCTCATGACATGGTTCTTTTTGTGTCCTTAATTTAATAAATATTGTCGTGATTAACTTGTTCATAACTTTTAGTAAATCATAGAGAAACTGACGCTTTATTCTTGCTCCTCTGAAAACCACAACATGGACGCCCATGCAGTGGGCACGCTTTGATTTTAGTACAGACTAGCAGGACGTTTACAATATTGTTCCCCTTCAACATTTCAGTCATTTGAACCATCGTCGCCTGTATTTTTAATACTTGCCTTCGCCGCACCCTTTCTAAAAAAAAAGTAAATAGAATATACCATATAAATCAATCTGCTTTCACAATCGCAATTTTCCTTCTTGAAAGACAAAGACAGTTTGGTACCCACCCTCACCTCTCCAATCTCGATCCTTAACACTATTCGACAACTTCCATTCTAAAGCAGCTATATTGGCAAACACTTGCGGACAGATAGGGTTATAGATTATTGTCTGCCAATTGTTAACAAGAAGCAGAGATCGGTTTTGAGAACGGAGTCAAAGCGCAAAATATCGTATCTTGAAGAGAAAGGACAGAAATGACCTCCTGCGTTTTCGAAGCTGGACATTTTCTGAGCAAAATCGCCAAGACAAGTAATTTCTTGCGATGTATTGCTTCACTTGACTTCTGCAGCGTAAAAGAAAGTAAGGCCTACCTGTTTTAGGTTTTATTTTACATTTATAATACAAAGTTGAAATAAATCAAGAGCTCTAATTCTGGGATGGGTTTTATTTTATTTTTAAAATAAAAAATCATATTCTGAGAAGGGGGGAGCGATCGCCCCCCTGGATCCACCCTTGAACCCGCAAAACTCAGCCGAATCGCAAGTAAAAGCGCGGCTAGCGCATGCATGAAAAGCTGGCTTCAGTCCTCGTGTAACATGTTTGAAAGTAACTCAAGCACAGGGAGTGAGTGAACATGGTAGGGGAAGCTTGTTGGGACACTTGAGATACTTTCTCTACAAAGAAATATATTCTTTGTTTCGGTGCTTGTAACACAGCCTTTGTAATTCGTAATTTCCAAGGATGTTCTAATAGAGGATGTGCGCTATCACCGAGAACATAAGACCAATCGTCACAGCTTAGTCCCGCCCAGTTAGCCCCACTTACTCCAAGCAAAAACATTGTTTTCGGCTAACAAATATGGCAGCAAGCTCTGTTGCTGTCTGCTAACCAATCAGGTGCGTCGACTTGGTCGATGCTCAGTTGTTTATTTCTTCACTATTTCGCTGGGCATGAGATAGCTTTAAACAAATCACTACTAGAACATCCTTCGTATTTTCATACAATTATATATGTGATTGCTATAGGGGACTTTGGCAAGATGGCGGCTTACTAGAAGATAGCTGTTGAAATCTCTTGTGTATTTTTACAACATTCCAAAGTGTCTTCGGCCTCTCATTCAAGAAAATTCACTCAGCAGTGTTATTAAGTGCTTCAGTGTATCATACAATAGTTCTTCAATGCGAAATTCAAAATTGACAGTGAGAAATACATCTAAAAGTGACTGTGACTAGAGTTTTAAGAGTGAACTGACGACTAAGGCGGACTGTAACCATAGCAACTTATAAATAATGACCTCAAAACATCAATTATTAAGACTGATAGACTGTAAAACTGTATTATATTATAAACATTATTTAAAAAAAAACAGCATTTTTTAAAACGAACGCGCAATGGATGGGCATAATTAGCCAAGTCTGCGCTAGATTACAAAATAAGAATACGAATACGATTGCTATAAGGTTGCCACCTTTCGATGAATAAATTACGGGATGCTTGGCAAAAAAAAAAAAAACGGAATAATACAAAAAAATACGGGATATATCTTAAATAATCTCAAATAAAATTAACTAGTTTGGCCCTGTACTACTATATGACTAACCATGTAACAAAACAATACAATCTTCGATCTTTTCCTTGCGTTTCCAAAGTTTGAAGATAGAAAATGAGACAAAGAAAATACATACTATCGTTAGTGCTGTATAAACTACTTCTTTTTAAATGCAGCTTGCTACAACTACTTTAAGAAACAAAGTAGTAGCTAAAACTACTTGAGAGTAACGTATCAAACTACTATTATATAATTAGGTTTATTATATAAATAAATGGAGAGTACACAAATGCTTCGTTTCGGCGCTATATTCTACCGAAAGCGTGGGAAAATGAACTATCGAGCTTGATATTTCCAATATCATTAACAGTAAAACTAAGGCTGCATGTTACCCTCAAAGACTTTAAACCGGCTATATCCAAAAATGAATATTTCAGAATTGAATAAAGAAAAACACAGTTTTCTGACAAAGCTGTTTATAGCCTACTTTTTTTGGCGTATAGTCTTAGAAGTTCCTCTAGTTCACCATATGTGATTATTTTATATTTCCTTAGGACGCACTAACTCTTTTAGTCTAGAAAATAGTTCTGGTATAACTGAGGTCAACATAATCTGCAACTTCTTTTCAGGTTTATACTCATGTTGTAACTCACAATGAATTTTGATGATGGTTTACATTCTGCTATTTGTCATGAGTAAGTTAGTGTTGTTGTTTTTTTACCACGTCGCCGTTTGGTTATACTTTGTTATTATATACGACAGATTAAGTTTTACTGTATCACGGAGTAGGTCCATCCCACCATAGAATATTTACTTATAATATATATTTCTGAAGCTAAACTACGATTTTTATAGAAACCATTAATTCCTGTTTGTTCCATTTCCAACTAGATTTCCATTTAATAGCAACGACTTATCTTTTATGTAATCGTTTCCGAAAGGAAATCTGTTTGAGATATCGACTTGCCGCAAACGAATTATTCTTACTTGCTAGAAAGTAGTGTCCCATTCATGCTTATTTCGACCTACTTTTACTTCAGATAATTCCTAAAGAATCCGCTATTTCCTTTGAGTAATCCCTTGCCCACCCATTGCACAGTTCTGGAATATTACGACAATATAGGCTTGAATAAAGAAAAACACAGTTTTTTGGAGAAGGTTGATTATACTTTCGAAACTGTAACACTTTAGTTTCTTTTTGTTATTAGAGTTACAACTGAGCGCTATACATTTCACAAATTAGTTCAAGAAATGGGCCAATCGATATCAGACTATGTAGCAATGTTAAGAAAACATGCTGCTAAGTGCAAATTTGGATCTTTTGAAACCGAACCTTGTAAAGATCAGTTAGTATTAGGTATACTGGATAATGTGTTAAGAAGAAGGCTGTTACAGGAAGATGGCCTTACTTTCGATGATGCAGTATCTTTGGCATTACATTTTGAAGTAATAGAAAAGGATACTAAATTATTAACTAACGCATTAAGAACATCCGTTTCTCACAAAGATATCAATGCCATGAATGCAGAAGACATATCATCAGATATAAGATGATACCCAGAAGCACATCAAAACACTATTACTTGCAAGGTATGCGGTTATTAACATCCACCAAAGAAATGTTCCTGCAGCGTTTGCGAAATATTACCATTTTTGTAAAGAAAGAATCACAATCTTTTCTGCGAAGAATAACAAACAATGGAAAAGTAGTACTGAGAATCAAAATGAAGTTAATTCTCAACGGGAACCAGAGCCATCAGTAGGTATAGCAATTGACGACATTTGGATAGGTAATATTATATCTATCAGTGGGATTGAAAACAAGGAAACATCGATCATAAGATTAGAAATTTACAATCATGCAGATGGGTCTCTTCCGGACAAATGTTTACAACTAAATGTTGAAACTGTAGCAATAACACGTTGGAATCCCCGATGTACGTGAGGAGTTCCAACATTTCGCTACAGTTTTATTTGAGTAGTTTTATTTAAGAAATAATGAAAACAAAATTTGTTTGAAGATAAAAATGTTCTGCATATGCTCCCTTGAAGTCGATGCATATGGTATAAAAATTTTCAAGTTTCTTTTATTTCTTCCATAAAGAAAGACTTGTCTAACTCTGCAAAATAAGCGTTTGTTCACTAATCATTTTGGTCCTTGGCCCGAGGAGTGGAGAATAATGCGAGGAATAACGAATCTCTTCTCTTCTCTTTCTATCTATCTACAATAATCTATCGATCAATTAATGTGGATATTGTTTTTTTTTATCTTCTTTGTAGATCTTGAATGCCTATATCGACGCATTGTGTCAAAGATGCGACGAGCTCATTCGTGTATTGCACAAGATGAGCGCCAGACTGCATACGTGTTTCAATGGGCGCATTCAACGAATTAAGGTAGCACAAAGCGCTGAGAGAGCATTTTAATCACATTGGTTGCAACCTATAGACAAACCAATAACATTCAAGTGCTCTCTCAGCACTTAGTCCGTTGAATGCGCCCAATATCAATGGTTGACATTTGTAACACCTCCTTTAGAGATATCGTTTACTGTTTATTTCCATGTGTTGCGCTAGTTGTTGAACTTTTTCGGACTAGTCTTGTTAGAAACCTCACCATGTATCTAACACCTATACAACACTTGCTCTCATGTATAATGTTTTGATTGTAATTCTTTTACTGTTATACTCTCTGTCGTATGCTCTAATCAACAATGGAAAAACTGTTGCTAAGATATATTTCCTAAATGTTCATTTTTCGGAACAAATGTTGTTCCGAATAGACGTCTTGATTTGTCAGTGAGATCCTCACTGGCCTCCTTGATGTTCTGCTCCTTGTGGGAGAACACTATGTGACGTCAGGAGGACCTCGTCCGACATTTCAAGATGTCTTCCCCAATTCGGTGCAGCCGGCTGCACCGAACAGGTCGAAGATATTGCAGTTGGGAGCAACAACGGGAAGGGGATCACCGCCCCAGAAAATAAAACCCGCTGCAAAGATAACTCAAAATGAGATGTCTTCTCCCAATGCAATGTAGACCAGGGCGGTGAGGGCCTACTGAATTACAGTATACTATGAACTATCTGGAGAGAACAATAAATTGTTTTGAGAAGCTGGTGATCTTTGATAGGTCATAGTAAAAGGCATCTATTAGGCCCGGAAAAATCCTAGTAGATGCCTTCGAAAATAACTGCGAAATTAAGTTCTCTCTCTCTTTGTGAATTCGTGATTACAGTTCTGCTTCTGTTTTTATCCCACGTAAGTTACATGATATCGTCCTGGCTAATTATCTGATTACTATGGCTTGAAGTACTATTTATATTACAAAGTGCTCTTGTATGAATTCTACTTCCTACGCTCCTCTAGAGTTTTTGCCCATTTATGTACGTCGACTCTCGTACACTATCATGTCTACATTTAACGAGGCTTCAAGAACCAATAATATTTTGTTCTTCCGCAAAACATGGGCTTGCAAACATGTGTTATATTCTCCTTTTGATCAAAGTGGTCTCATTATGAGAGTTTAATTTGTATTAGTAATGTAGCCAGAAGTATTTTTACTTTCTTGCTCTGAGTTTGTATTACCAGGGTGTCCCATAAGGTTTTCGCCATATGACAACATGAACTTTGAGCACCCCTGCACAGAGTAGTGAGTAGCTGCAACACAGCAACACAGCAAAGAGGAATCTGTCCCCTGGTAGATATCCATTAATGGTCGCTTTACTTCACATTTCAGGTGGTCTTCTGATGTGAAATATGGAGCAGCAGAAAACACTGATTCGTGAACTCCTGCTGTATGAGTTTCAACTAGGACACACACCTCGTGTAGCAGCACAAAACATCCGTGCGGCGAAAGTGGAACGTATAGTGAGTTACAACACTGCAAAGGTGTGGTTCCGAAAATTCAAAGCGGGTGACTATGACTTGTCAGATAAAGAACGTTCAGTGCGACCCCAAACCATCAACACGGAGGCTGTACGCGAAACTGTGGAAGCGAATCCAAGCACCAGCACCAGTAGGTTGGCTGCCGAAGTGGGTTCTTCAAAATCAACTATACACAGAAAATTGGCAACAGTTGGCAAGGTGTACAGACGATGTCGAGTTGTCCCGCATGATCTCACTCCTGAGCAGGCACAACACACTGCAAGGAACTGTTGAACAATCCCATGGATCAGCGTTTCATTAAACGAATTGTGACGTCAGATGAAAAATGGATTTATTATCGGAATCCAGACACCAGTAATCAATGGTTGGACCGAGGCCAGGATACAGCACCCGTGGTGAAACAAGGACGGTATGAACACAAAGTGATGCTTAGTGTATGGTGGAATTTCTAAGGTTCTGTGCACTGGGAACTTGTTCCTCATGGTCGTGCTGTAAACGCTGAGCTGTACTGTGAGCAAGTGGAATGCATGTATCAAGCTGTGTCACAAAAATACCCCCATTTGATCAACCGCAAACGTCTGTTGGTGCAGCAGGACAATGCTTCTAGCCATAAGTCTCGTGTGACCCAAGAAAAAATCCGTAACTTAGAAGGTGTTGAACTGCTACCACATCCTGCGTACAATCCGGACTTAGCACCTTCCGATTACCACTTGTTCCGTTCAATGGGACATTTCCTTGGCTTAAAATATTCGCCAGTTAGGATGATATGCGGCGTGGAATACAAAGGGTTTTCGACAAAAAAGTCCAAAGAGTGGTATACACAGGTTATTCGCGATTTAGCAGAAAGATGGTTATCCACTATAGAGCACAATGGTTTATATTTTGCAGAAAAAAGTATCTTCTCCGTTGCTTCATTACTTTTTTCTGTCCTACATGATGCGTGGCGGGAAACTTATGGGACACCCTGGTATATGTTTCTCCTCGCAGCAGCAGGTTGACATTGCACTGTTAATGTGATATTAGTGTTAATATACTGATCAGGAAAAAAAATATCTACTAGCTATTAGTTGGTATGGAAAATATGTGGTTTGGTAACATTGTAAAGGTAATTGATAGATCGATCTTTGTTTATAAACCATTTTCTTTCCTGATTTTCTCCTTCCTTCATCCTCGTTCACTCCATTTAACACACCTTTATTACTCCACGGTCTCTGTTACCAGCGGGTCTGGCTGGTATGAAACTTATTAAAGAAACTGCTTTGCATAGTTCAACCATGCTTATATGGCAGCTATCTTAATAGATCTGAGAGTGAGTGAGTTCGTAGCCAGCCAGTTCACTAGCCTTTAATGTAAGCACACACTGAGAGGACTTCGATTTCTATCCAAAGTCAACACTAAAGCGAAAGGGCTTCAGTCGAAATATTCCTCGGAAAAAGAAGGTTTGAAATTGTCTTGGCTAGATATAAGAAGAAAGAGGAAAAGAGAAAATATAGAAAAGTGTTTGTGTCTACCAACGTTGCCATCTCAGTATTTGAAAAATATACGAATAATCTTCTTTCTTTTTAAGAAAAAAAAAGAAGAGAATTTAGATAACACAAAAACTTCCATGAGTTGTCAACGAATATTTATTACTAGTAGTGCAAATGAAGCCTGAGAGATAAAATAAGCTATTTTGGTTATGAGTAATCGTAAAGATGAAGCAAGTCAACTGTGCTTTAAAGGGAACTAAATAGTTATGGCTTTTAGAACTTTAAACAACCTTAAACATTTTCTTTCTTTAGATGATTTTTAAAGTGGAAGGTTGATGCACGCCCCTTGCCTTCTTTCTTGTTTTTAGTTAGATAAGTGGACGTTTATATTATATTTTGAAGTGAGTTTTAAATGTCGATCTCGTCCTGTTGTTTTTCTTCATTGATAACAAAGCGGAACAATGTTTTGGCAATGATCCTTATAGATCTTTTTGTACACTGAAATACACGATTTCTATCTAAATGCTATACTGTACTGATCGATGCCATTAAAACTTTAATGAATATATGAAACCATGGACGAGATGGGACAGTTAATATCGATCATCTATTCCCAGTCTAAACCAATATGGATCAAATTTTCAGATCTAACTCAATTTTCTTACGTTTGTTTTCGCTGTGTCTTTTATTTATGCCTAAATTCTTGTAAGAGACGTAAATATTATTTACTGCATTATTCAAGAATTAAGATATAAATAAAGAAAGGGCTGTGCAGCGATAACAAGCGTAGAAATCTCAGTTAAACTGAAAACTTGATCCATATTGGATTAGACTGTAAATAATGTGAGTGATTGATCTTCTAGCCAAATGTCTCTGGGTAAAGGGAACCGCGATCTGATTTGCCATTGCTCTTTATCAGTTGCAGGCAGGGATTCCACCAGGAATTTAAGTTTTGGGGGTGTAAAGTCAAAATTAGAAGGGTCTAAGTGAAGTTTGCACGGTTCTATAGACTTTTGACCTTAAGAAAATTAAAGTCTGGGGTGCGTTCGAGAATTTGGGGGAATCTGTCAGAATCACTGGGTGCAGGGTCATAAGGACGGAACATACATTTTAAAGTGGATTCCAAATCATTAGGCTCAATGTTTCCCCATCAGAAATCCAAACTCACATTTTTTGATTGCAACGTGAAGAGTTATCCACCGGCGAACACATCTGTGTGTATAAACGATATCAAAAAATCTTCGTACCATTAAGCCATTATTATTATTATTATTATTATTATTATTATTATTATTATTATTATTATTATTATTATTATTATTATTATTATTATAGATAACCATTATTATTATTATTATTATTATTTAGATAATTTGCTCCTGCTATTCTGGGATACGCTAGGTGTATCTTCTGTTTAGTGATTTTCAGATTTCTGATTTAGTACGGAACGACTTGTAATGTGGCAACGCTGGGTTAAAAATGAAGAGGGAGAAGTGGAAGAGTTTGATCATAGAGTTAGGAATATAAATAGAGGGAACCTTAGGCTGTTTTGTTGGAGAGGGGAATGAAGCCAAGAGACGGAAGGGACGAGGCATTTCGGCCATCTTGTGTAGCCCCATACTCAGAGACTCTCTTTTTCGAGTATTGCCTCTCTCAGGTGCATTCATCCTCTATCGAAACAGGCAATCCTCACAGTACTCAGTATAGAGGGACTCTAATGGGGCCACACAAGATGGCTGCCGATGAACCGAATTTGGCTTCATGTGACGTTATGTATGTGTTCTCTCTATTTTCTTCCTAATTCTACGAGTTTGATAGAAAAAACAACAACCAAGAGCTAACACGTAGAAGACATAAGACGATGTCTCAAAGAATCTCCTGTAATGATTTGCAAACATTAAGTAATCAGTTTACACCACCAATAATCTATACAGGAGACTTCAATTGTCATACCATTTTAACTGGTAATAATATTACTTCTAGATTAGGACATACATTAGAACATTGGGCAGACATCTATAATCTAACATTCATTAATGATGGATCCAAAACACATTTTCCTCAGAATGGTAACGAACCATCAGCAATAGACTGGACGCTAGTCACAGACACTTATGCAAATAGAATTTATTGGGAAACGTTATTAGACCTCTACACCTGTGATCATACTCCGTGTGTAATTACAACAACTGTCATCAACAGCCCTACTATAAAAATATTACCAATTCGAATATGGCAGGAGAATAAAGGAAACTGAATTTTATTTCAAAATACTTTAGATTTGCTATTGTCTCAGTTTAACCCAGGCTCAATTACATATGATACTTTTGTTCTACAAATCCTTGTATCTTTAAATTTAACCTGTCCAAGATCCAAAACTAACTCTAAACAGAAATATCCTCAATTGCATTGGTGGCATGAAGAGTGCACAGCAGCAAAAGCTGAAAGACAACAATCTAGAAAAACATATTTACATCAACCCAATCAACAAAATTGGTTAATTTTTAAAAAAGCTCCAGTTCTTTCAAAACAAATCTTTTTAACAGCCAAAAGAACTGCATTGCAGTTATGCTGTAGTCAAATTCATCCAAGTATAAACATCAAAAAATTATGGAAAATAGTTCGAAGTATTACCAATCCTAACAAATCCAGACAAACGACTCTTGATACAAAATGGGAACAAGAATTCATGAATAAATTAACTTCATTTAATATTAAAAATAATGCCACTTGTCCAAATTCCCTTTTTTCATTTCAGGCCTTAGATAAACATTCAAAAGCTTTTTCACACAGAATTCTCTGAAGAAGAAATATGCACTATTATACATCAATCAAAGAACTCACTTCCAGGGCGAGATGGATTATCCTATGGAATACTAAAATGTCTATCACAAAAAACCTTACAGTTACTTACCAAAATATATAACAAAATTCTCTCAACTTCTAACATCCCCAACACTTGGACGGAACACATAATAATGCCTCTTCTAAAAACAGGGAAAATATGAATTCAGGAAATTCTTATCGTCCTATTACTTTACAATCTTGTCTGTCAAAAATATATGAAAAGTTACTCTTACGTAGAATAGAATGGTTCATAGAGGGAAATAAGATTCAGGAAAAATGTATCAGTTCAACATGGTCTAAACACTCTATCATTAGCCATACAAAATGCTAACATTAAAGACAAAGCTTTGTATGTAGGTTTCATAGATGTTCATGCGGCATATGATTGTGTATCAATACACCAGTTGTTAACTTTGCTACAGCAACTTAAAATTCCTCAATTGTACTTAAAATCAATTTGGAAACTCCTCAGCTTCAGAACAACACAAGTTAAACTTCATTCTAAATATATTTACAAAATTAGCATCAACACAGGAATTCCGCAAGGCTCACCACTTTCAGCTATATTGTTTGCAATTTATTTGATAGATTTAGCAAAAAAAAAAAAAAAAAAAAAAAAAACTTTTAACAATAGCAAAATAATCATTTACGCAGATGATATCTTAATTCTACATTCTCCTGAAGATCATTCAGTATTAACATTCAGGGATTTTGAAAGACAATTATTAAACATAGAACAATGGTTAAATAGACACAATCTAAAAAATCTCTCAAGAAAAATCTAAAATAAGATATTTAATAAAACTAATCATCATATTAATTTGAGGCACAATCAATTAACAGATTATGAAATAGTGCATTACACAAAATATTTAGGAATTTTTTATAATGACAATTATACCTGGCAACAACATATGAAATTTATTCAAAGCAGGGCAGACAAACCGCACAATTTTACAAAGCTCTGTGCACAACTAAATGAGCCTCTGCTCCCTCCACTCTCATACAATTGTATAAAAGCTATTTTATTAGCGTATTAGATTATTTTTTCATAGCAGGAAGTTCTCTAACTTTTAAAGACAGAAAAATTGGAAATAATGCAGCGAAAATTGTTAAGAAGAGCATTAGATCTCATGAAAAGTACTACATTATTTGTATACTCTGAATCAGGAGAGTTACCTATTAGATTTAGAAGAGAACTAATATTAATAAAATCCGTACTAAAGGATGACTCGCAGGTCAATCATATTTCTCATAGTTATATGGAAGAGCTCATACAAACGTTAGAGCAAAGACATAACAATAGAAATAGACGAAATATTATAAAGCATAATATATGGAATTACTTATATGAGGAATACAATGAAGAAATTAACTCCATAATAACTTATCAGTCTAATCCGCTATTTTCTTTAAAATTCTCCAACCAGAACAGAATTTCTACCTCAATCACAAATGTCTCACATATGGAACAATATTATGAAAAATGGAAGGAATACATTTTCATCTACACTAATGGTTCATGTACCTCATCAGGCACGGGTACAGCCATTTATGACCCCCAAAAAATCATTATTATAAGCAAATTAAACTGCCAAAACTTGCTTCCATATTTACAGCAGAAATTTATGGTATATTCCTAGCAACAAAATATGCTCAATCCATATCAAATTCTCATCTACTCATTTTAACAGATTCTCAAGCAGCAATCCAGGCACTAATTTCGCCAAAAAAAAAAACTATTTAAAATATCTCCTTATGTAATTAACACTTTATATGCCTGACAATTGTTATCAGAACAGGGACGCACAGTTCATATATCGCATACATAAAAGCTCATTCATTTTCATACCATCATAATCATACTGACCTCCTAGCAAAAAATGCCACCAAAATTAGCAACACAACTCATATTCTACTGTTTTGGACAGATTTATTAGAGAAAGTAAAAAGAAAAGTACAAGAACATTATATCAACTGGGTTCATGAACATCCAATACTTTCAACTCAAATCCAAAAACTCAAATCATATCAAGTTAGAAAAACATAAACCATGGTTTCATCAAGTTAAAACATGTCGTCAAGTAATAGTCCTCATCAATAGGCTACATTCACATCATATCATGACCAAAGCTCATCTTTACAAAATTAACTTAGCAGATTCACCAACATGCGACTGTCTCAATGACGATTCTTTAGCAGATGCCAATCTATTGAATGCTCTTAAAAGAACAAACATCCCGTTACCATACTCTACACACTCCCTATTAGCATCTCCCAAAAGTCAAATAGGGTACATTTTGTTAAGCTTTCTCAGGAAAAATAACAGTCTAGTATAACTACACTAAATTCATTCCTTGTATAAAATTTGCTCTGTTCAAGATTCATCAAACTTCTTAAATCTTAATTCAATACTATCATAACATAATTAATTATCATCTGTAAGTTTTACTAAACCTTCCAGCAGACTTCCATTAAAAAAAAAAGAACCGTCAGAAAAATTGCACAGGTCTATTATAAACTACTGCGAAAAGGAAAATTTATATCAAGATTTACGTCATCGTCATCATTCATAATGATTTAAATAATCAAATATATCAAATTTATATGAAGACATAATAAATAAAAAGTTAAAAGAAGAGGAAAATAGAAATGCAATCAGTGTTTAAAACATCGAGCTTTACGTAAACTATACTGGAGTGACTACGTAGTGTTGAAAGATAGACGCCAGAACAAATATTTAAATTAGTTTGTCCACTTCCACTCTAATCCAATGTGGACCAAATTTTCAGTTTTATACGCTTGATATCGCTGTGTGGCCCGTTTTTTGATTTAAGTCTTAATTTCTGAGTTATTTATGTAAGAGTATATCGTACTCTGCATACAATAGAAAATACTGCAAATAATATATACGTTTTTTGCAAGAATTAAGACATAAATTAAAAAAACGGGCCACACAACGATATCAAGTGTAAAAAACTGAGTTAGAATAAAAAATCTGGTCCATATTGGTTTAGACTGGAAGTGGGCAAACGAGATTAAGTTTCCTCTCCACTCTCTAGCTTCACATATTCAAGAAAATTTCAATGGCTGCAGTCAGTCCAGTATCGTATTAATGGAGGTCGATGGTTTAAAACTTCTCCACTCTTAAGTTTACAAGAACCCGTGTGTGCCGTGAAGTGCGCGTATTGAAGTAGAAGTTTACAAGAATATTCACACCTAATGAAAAGTCTACAATGCTAGCCATAGTATATGAAATATAAGTGTTTAGTGCACATCTTCAAAAAGTGAATAAATATCTTCACATCTTGATTTTAGCTATCATATAATTGGATATAAACAATATTTCATGAGGAAACAAAAAAAGACAATATATAGCATTAATAAACTCATGTTTGGGCTATAAAATACCTTTTCATATGAGAGATAAGATGGGTAAAGAAGATACGCAAAAAAAAAAGACAACCTTCTATAGGGGCATCTTAATACCCTATTCTAGAAAGAAAGAAAGACATAAGACGAATGAGGAAACTTGTAGTCTGATGTCACAACAGGCTGTTGAGATGTCACAACAGGCGGTGCCCTTGCTTCTTTTTTCTTTCATAGTTTCTCTTGTCAATCGCTAGAGGGCAGGGAAACTGAGACCATATCAAATACATGGGAGCGCGCTATCTATAGTATTCTTTATCTATGGCCAGAGCCAAAAGACAAAATGGAAGATTTAGAAGTGGATATAGCTAAGTTAAATCCAGATGGCCAACCAAGTATGCATGAAAAGTTTATGGTGTAGAAGCAAAATTATGCTTGATACTATCAACAAATTGAGGAAATTCTTAAGAGAAGAGGAGAAAGTTGATGAAACTACAACTGTTGATTCGGAAACCCAATTTAATATGAATGCGTTCTTTAGTGCCAGGGCTGAAAGTAAAGAATATATAGATCTTTGTTATGACTTGATGGTAAATCTAACTTAGACGAGGCTGACAAAATTATTAATTTTTATGAATTTATGGTAAAAGGAAAATCTAACTTAGACGAAGCTGACAGAATGATTCATTGCTTGAAGGTTTACAAGGAAAATCTAGTCAGGATTATGAACGAAGTTCTCGAACAAGAAATCAGAGTCTACAAGCGAGCCATTGCCGTGAACAAACGTTTTCGTGATCTTCACCAGTAAGGTTTCTGATCATGTTTGATAAATATGAATTGTGTGTGTATTTCTGCCTATGGTTGACAAATAGGGTACCGTAGTGTTAGTAACTGTACCTTAAAGCGTTGCCTAATTTTGAAAATGTGACAGTTAAGGCATATTTCTAAAACATTTTTATTATAGTACGTCCTTCAAATTGATAGTTCCATTTATTGCTGGTGTGTGGTTCGAGATCCTATCGTTATATCCTTGAAATGCATAGTAAAATGTTTGTAAAAGTAGCTCCTATGTAAGAAGAAAAAGTTTGTAATCCAAAGTGACTTGAGATTTCATTAAACTGTGATTAAGTGAAAGAAATACGTCCAAAGCAGCCATCATGACTGAGAAGAAAGACCATCCCAGAGTTCACTTCCCAGAAGAACAAGATGTTTTCGGAAAAGACAATACCATTATGATAGTTTCTGCTGAAAAAGGGCGAGTGATAAATGTCTATTTGGGCTTCCTCCAAGTCAATCATTTGTATGAGATCAATATTACAGTTCCTAAACATATGGTGTTGGAAGGGAAGCCAACGGACTTAATGGTGGATGAACATACTATGTCAAATTTCTTGTGTACATCTCATGAATGTCGACCGAATGTGATGTATCTGCAAATATAAATTTCTCTGATTCTTTGAGACTTTTATCTTCTTATTACGTAGAGAAATATGTAAATATTTATGTACAGTGTATTTTATATTATTATTGACGCATTTTAAAATTAGATTGTAGCAAGCATATAAACTTTAACTTTATAGTATTGATAAGAATTTTAATTGAAGGGTGTAGATAACTGACACGCTCCATAAAAGTTAAGAAACATGTTAATTTACAAATTATAATGTCCTATTTGGTTAGAATTTCCCATTGGCCAACTACCTGCGTGTTTTGTTGTACATCGATGACTAAATATTTATTAATTTACTACGCCCTTGTTTTTAATTTAGTCGCCACACTATATCCTGTGCTATATACTAAATCCACCACTATCCATCCAATACTAATGATTTACATGTTTTTCACGTTGTCAGCGGTTACTTTCTGTTCGTAATCAATAACGAGATAAAAACATCATTTTTGAATGCGTACACTAACGAATCATATGTATTATACGGTATTTTGTGATCATTCTTATTCCATGCTAGAAATATATATCTAAACAGAGCCAGGGAAGATTGTTGTAGAAAGGAGGAAATTCCAACCATCCTCCGCTACAAATCGAACACTGGTAGTAGGTAACCTCGCCTAGGGTGACCGTACCTGTGGTTGATCAACTAAGGAAAATTTCAAGTGCAAACAAGAACTGACGGTCATAATAATAGGTATTACTTTAGCTTACGCCAGGCGTGATTTTTTTCGAACGACATACGTAAGTCGCAGGTTCGTGAATCGGAATCACGGTAATGTTACATCAAGTGAAATATTTATTTAAATTTCACCATTATTGTTACAAAAACACGAACATATGTCAAATGAGCGATAACGAACGAAGACGGGTTAGAAAAAGCCAGGTTAGATATTTTTCACTATATACGATGCACATGGCCTTTAAAAACCACCTTCTGTGACTGCTCCATTTATAGTTTCAAACTGTAGTAAAGAGACGCCTAGGAAAATAGTTATTTTTCTACACAAAAGGCCTAATAGTGTGCAGTATAAGTCAAAGAAAAAGCAGCTCGCATTTGTTTCATTTGACAAGACAGTAGACAATAGGTTGCTGAAAGTTGATCAGTAGTTGACGATTTGTAGAAGTTGTGAACTACGAATGTGCCAGTGAATTGAATATCCTTCATTCAGTTTAGCGTAGATTGTCCCTTGAACAACGAAGGAATGTGAATTTGCAGATATGCGCGGATAACTTGTATTAGTGTTAATTCTGTGCTTTTATTGTGCGGTCCGCTATCTTCTAGATCCACTTTACAAATTAACTTTTTTGGGGGACGGCAATGCATTTCCTGATTGTACACCGTTTGGGGACTAGCCTACACTATTAAACCTACGGAAGTATAAAACGTACTTTGTTTACTACTTATTCAAAAAATCTACTTTTCCTGTTTGTTTATTGGTCAGCCACTGGTGCCTGGTCCGTTTATGGTACGGCCACGCTGTTTATAAAAAAATAACTTAACCTAGATTGAAAAAAAAAACATTGTACAAGTGGTCTCTTCTCTGATAATTCGTGAGCATGCCTAAATTTCTTTTCGAGAAATCAATATTGATTGTGATAAATACCAGAAGACCAAATAAATTCGTGCCGTTGTAGCAGAGAAAAGCAAACAAGCGCATATAAGGGGTTTACACAATATTTATTCAGGAAAATAGCCTCCATCCGCTTCTACAACCTTCTCCCATCTACGAACAAGTCCAAAGATGCCATTTTTGTAGAAATTTGTATCCTGCGACTCAAAAATCTGCGCCACTGCGTTTTCAACTTCGTCCTCAGTTTTGAACTGCCGATTGCGCATGTAATTGTCCATGGGCAAAAAGAGCTGATAATCGGATGGAGTGACGTCTGCGGAGCAAGCAAGGTGAAGCAAAAGTTCCCACCCAAGTGACGAGATAACTTCCAGGGTCATCCTTGCTGTGTGAGATTTCGCATTGTCTTGGTGGTACAGAACCCCTTTTCTGTTCACGAGTGCTGGCTGTTTCTGGGCAAGTTTGGTAGCTACCGTTTGCAGTTGTGCTGAGTAAACATTTTTTGTGATGGTCTTACCACTTTCCAAAAACTCAAAATGCACTATCCCAGCAGTAGTCCACCATACACCCAGCATTACCTTCCTCTGATGAATATTGGGTTTAGCAGACAGAGGCATTGGGTAGCAACCAATGGTACGAACGCTTCTTGTTATCATACATCACCCACTTTTCATCACACGTCAAAATACGGTCAAAAATTGGACAATGTTTGTTCCTACTCAACAAAGATGAGCAAATGTTAAGCCGCTGGAGTCTGTTGGCGGCAGTCAGCTCGTGCGGGACTTACTTGCTCATCTTCCACGATCATCCAAGCGCATGCAAACGTAAACGAATGATTTCATCACTTACCCCAAACCGTTGGGCGAGTTCCTGACATGTCTGGCTCGTATCCTCTTCAATAGCTGCTTTCAGCTGGTCCACATTGAGTGATTTTGGTCTCCCAGATCGAGGTTTATGTTCAAGGCTCTCGTCACCAGTCGAAAAGGTCTTAAACCACTTACTTGCGGTGCGTTCGCTAACTGTAGCCTCTCCGAATGCCGAACATATTTTTCTTGCTTCTTCAGTACCTTTTTGCCAAATTTGAACTCGTAAACAGGCCATAATCACTGCGTTTGACACAGCCATAGTTCACACTGAATATCTCCACTCACACGACTAACTGCAACGTGTTCTCTACGATAGCAGACGCGCCACTTACTAAGCTTTCAGACAAGAGCATACACACCTACTTACTACGTCATCTCCGATTGTTAGAAGGGGACACGCAGCGACGTGTTGCTCAACGGCACAAATTTAGTTTTGCACCTGGTATAATGAATTTCATGGGCGGTAACAGCACTATGTATGGCCTACAACGTTCCGAGTATTGTTTATGTGAAATTGACTGACCACATCTAAAGCCATGGGCATCGGCTCTACTTTAGATGTTGGGACCCAGATACGAAAGTTTCACTTCCAGAATTATGAAGAGCAAAAACGGGTTAGTTAAGGCTAGGACTCTTCGTTTGTCTCAAACACGCACAGTAACTACGAGAGAGCGATAACGCGTTAGTTAAAGTGGGCTTTATTTATTTATGCCGCGCAAAATAATGTAGAATTTTACAGGAGAAATTTATTATTTAGAACGTTTATAGAAGTGTCGAAATTCAAAACAAAGTTTCGTTTTAATTTTATTTATTTATGGCCTTTAGGCGTATACGGCTCAGGCAGGGATAGGGGAAAGGAAAGAAATCGGGCAAGTTGTTAGCCAGGGTCTATATCGAAGGAAAACTAGTGTGGCTGAGGAAAACTGGAAAAACCTGGATCAGGATAGGCAGCCGCTGGGATCAAATCCACGACATCCCGAATGCTACGCCAACGCTCTACCACTGAGCTACGGCGGCTCGTATAATACAGTTCCGTGTCGTGGAAATCTGAAATAAATGTGAAGGTGCGATATGTACAGCTTGTTGAGAGCTGGGGACAAGTATATACAGTGCCTTTCAAAAAACATGTATAATGAAAGAAAAAAAATAGCAAACCTGACTTTAACTAATCCATCTTCGCACGCTCGAGATGCAGCCCGTGTTTTTTTTTTGTGTGTGGCAAAATACGTTGTCATTTACAACGAAGTGTCGACATAAGTGTTCGTCCTCATGCCGCTATGTTCATTATGTGTGGATCTACTCGAGCGAACATTTCCTAACGTAACGCTTTGGTAGGCGATAATTATAATTTTCCTCATACAATTCCATCCAACGATATCGGTTTAATGCCCAATCATCCATTTTTCTGTTATATTTGATAGCAACTCAAGACTGCCATCGGCCTTCCTTGGCCAAGTCGTAAAAAAATACTGCTTTCCTTTACTCAGCCAAGGTTTGGAATCTTCTATGAAATAAGCACGCACAAGCAGTGTCTTGAGATATGTCTATGAAACTGAAATCATTGACCAAGGAAGTTGGGAAAAACGCTACTTGTCTTGGCCAAGTTATTCCTCGAAGGTTGAGCTCGAAGGTAACCACTATGAAACGAATTTTAACTTAAGCCAAGCCAATTTACACAAGCATTTGCTCAAAAAATGTCTATGAAAACGGGCCTTAGTAAATTATAGTAACAGCTTGCCGGCTCGAAGGTCCCGGGTTCGAATCCCGGCAGGGGCATGGGTGTGGATTTTAACAGCTAAAGGCGAATCGTGACGGGCCGAAGTCCAAAGTTACTAGACTGGCCCATATAAAAATAAAGTTTGAAAGTAACAGCTTCCCGTAACACTTTTTGATTTCTGTTTTTCACTAAGTGTTTATAGAAGTATATGTGATAATTATTTGGACGGAAATAATTGGTACAGAGCGTACATATGGTTCGATAGTTGGCGTAAGCTGCGGGTCATAAACTTTATCCGTTAAGATTAGGTTAGTTTTGTTCGTTCGTGCTGGTCCCCAAATGAAGTTAACCCTAACGATGTTCAGTTTTAGGGCTGGCCCGAATCTTGGATGCTCTATGGATACTTCCCAGTACGGAAAGTCATCATTATTAGGATCTGATATTCATTATTAAAGATGGCTTAAACTAACCAGTAGAAGTTACGCTAATCTAATTGAACCTAAGCTAACCATCACTATATTAAAGGATCTGGAGTAGTATCTTGCAGCTTACGTCTTAAATAAAATTTCGCCTTATCAATTAAAAATGTTATTCTTAAACAAAATAAGATTAAGTTAATCACGTTCTGTTACCAAGTTCACGTGACCTTAACCAACGTTATCTCTGCTAACCTAGCGTGAATAATCTGGAACAGAAGCTCAAGAAGGAAAATGTTAAAGTTCCGTAAATGCCAGCCAGTAATAACATCAATCATCCCAGGAATTTCGGGCCGGGGAACTATAGTGAAACTTGGGAGCGGGAATAAGATAATTTGTATAGCAATTTATTATGGTATTTTAATATGTACATACACACATAAATCAGGAGACATGCTTGAAAGAAATTTAGGTCTGCATTTTAACACCAATGATTTTGTATTCAATCCTCTCGCCCTCACAAACACAGACACAAACATTTCTCTCAGGGATTCCGCCAGGATTGTGTTTGGGGGGTGAAAAGAAAACATTGAGAGCGTGTAAATGGAGTTTTGAACGGTTTTTATCGATTTGACCATAAACATTTTTAATTTGGGAGATGTTCTCGAGAATTTTGGGGGCGACCCCCCATCAGGGCGTGTTTGGTTGGATCACTGATGCCTATATAGTATGTATTAACAGAAGATAGCCGGCCGGAATTTACGGTAACATTAATGGAAAATAAATATTACGGGACGATGGCTATAGTATAGTATGTGTAACGCAGTTTGAAGACTCTGGGCCTATTTGGATTTAGAGGTCCTGTTATGAACTTATTTATTAAGTATTTATGGGGTTATTCCATTATAATAATTGCAAGACACTTGAGACTTTTACCGTTTTTTTAATTGATGTAATGTAGCTTAACCTCAGCTGACCTAACATACCAGGTGTATGCATAAGTAGTTTCCGGTTTACCTAAGAGATGGCGCCAGCGAAAAGTACGCAGCGAATTCATTTGACACATACGTCATTTTGTTCGTCTGACATTAAACTACAAACACACACAAGTTGAGTCCGCCAAACACTAGCGTCTTTGTTTTATCGTTTAGTGATCATGTCGAAGTTTGTGCCTGAAAAAGAACATTTGCGGCACGCATTGCTTTTCTCATTTAATCAAAAGAAAAGAGCTGTTGAAAGTCATCGTGTGCTGGTAGAAACATATGGTGAACACGCTCCATCGATTAGAACATGTGTGACATGGTTTCGACAATTTAAAAGTGGTGATTTCAATGTGAAAGACAGTGCGCGCTCTGGTAGACCAGAAAAGTGCGAAAACGAGCAATTGAAGGTGATATTGGAGGATGACCCAACTCAAACTCAACAGCAATTGGTAAAAGCATTAAATGTGTCACAAGAAACAATCAGCAGACGTTTACGAGCAATGGGGAAGATCAATAAACTGGGTAAATGAGTCTCACATGATTTGAATGAACGTCAAATGGAAAATCGCAAAGTCACTTGTGAAATGCCGCTTCAACGCCACGAAAGAAAATCCTTTTTGTATCGAATTGTGACGGTTGACGAAAAATGGATTTATTTTGAAAACCCGAATTGGAAAAAATCGTGGCTTTCACCTGGCGAAGCAGGTCCTTCAATACCAAGGCCAAATCGCTTCGGCAAGTAGATCATGCTTTGTGTCTGGTGGGACCAGAGCGGTATTGTGTAGTATGAACTCTTGAAACCCGGCGAAACCATTAATGCACAACGCTATCGCCAACAAATGATTAATTTAAATCACGCATTGATCGAAAGACGACCGGAATGGGCTAGAAGACATGGCAAAGTGATTGTGTTACACGACAATGCGCCGTTTCACACAGCAAAACCAGTGAAAGACACCTTGAAATCTCTTGGATGCGACATCCTTCCGCACCCGCCGTACTCCCCAGACCTGGCGCCATATATCACCTCATCGCATCAATGGGGCACGCGCTCGCAGAGCAGCACTTCAGCAATTTCGAAGACGTTGGAAAATGTCTCGACGAATGGTTTGCCTCAAAAGACAACCAGTTTTTCTGGCATGGTATGCATCAATTACCTGAAAGATGGGCGAAATGTGTAGAAGCCGATGGCCAATATTTTGAATAAAACAAAATTAATTTCCCTTGAAAATTACTTGTTTTCTGTACCACAAAAACCGGCAAAAACTTATGCATACACCTGGTAACTACCGTAATTTGAAGCAAAATAAAAAATGAAACAATTTAAAACATTAGGAATATTTTATTTTCAATCTTTAGCGCTGTATGTTAAGTCTTAATCAATTATCCAGAATATTTGCTTTCCGAGCAATATTCGTACAACGAAACCAGTGGAATATCAAGCAAATTAAAACATTACCGGACAGTGCATCAATAGAAAAAATAATAAAAGCTGTTTAAAGTAATAAGCTTGTAATTTGCCCTGAAGTACAATAGAAGGCCGGTTTCACGCTGTCCGATTCACCGCGGATTATGATTGATAGCGGTACACAGTATGTGTCCCGGAAAAATATCAATAAAATGCAATTTTTAAAAAATGTAGTAACGAAATGCATGGAAAGATTCTGCGTTGCAATGTGTATCAGGGTGCGAATTAGCGGGGGGGGGGGGGGGGAGATGCCAGCTATTTACCCTTCTGGCAGTAAGTTTGCCACCCTGCCAAATTTGGATAAATTTCTTCCCCCTAGAAGTTGTTTCGATGAATATTAGATAGAAAATCGGAACACTTTTATTTGTCAGAAGTTGAAACTCATGAAGGAAGTGACAAGGGTATATGAACTTTTACTAGCAGCTATAAGAAACCTATTTGGAAGCCACCTATTTTTTGTGATATTTGTGAAATAGCTTAATGTGAATGATTTGGTATGATTGAAATGTCAGGATGGTACCTTCAACATATGCATTGGCCGACACCTTCCCGACTCCTTTCCTCTTCCCTATCCCAGCCTGTGCCTTAGAGGCTTAAAGGCCATAAATAAAATTCAAAACATTTAGTGTGATTGGTTTGATTTAGCAACCCCTATTGGAAAATGGGACTGCATGTCTCCTCCCTCCCTCTCTGGAAATCCGTGCGTTATGTTTTATCCTCCTGGCTAAAAAGTTTAATTCGCACACTAACTGGTATCGACTCGTGCTAGTGATGTACAAAATATGTCATTGTGATGGAAATATTACGATCACTTCCGTTAGTTAACGTCTTGTAAGGCCTACCTGACACGAAAGCATTTATATTAGGATTAATCATAGCATTTTCTTAGCATATATTGCATCAAAATCGTTATGGAATATGCCATTGTCCTACTTTTGCTTTGACATGTTAGCATTCTTGCCAGCACTATGATTTATAGTAGCATACATCTTTTCGTGTCAAGTAGACCTTATACAGTGATTCACACCAATCACTGTTTAAAGCCTCGTTATTTACTTCTATGTTATCACGGCTCACTTCTCTGCAGAACAGTAGGTATCTCTCTTGTCCTACTAGAAAACTACAGTAAACACATCCTATATAACCCATGGTAACGTTCGTTAATTCACGTTATGGCAGTATAAGGTGTCAAACAAGGCTAACCGTTTTTTTTCAAGACAATAAATAAGCCCTGCTATCAGTGATCCTGAAAAATGTAAGTTCATACAGTACAGTACAGCATTTGTGCATTTCACTGAAGTAAGCCTAATATGTCTACTGTAAATGGTTAAGTTCTTTGTGTATTTTAAGTACAGTGCCGTTCTTAAAATTATCTTGAGCTATTTGTTCCCAGTCTCCCGCCCCGGCTTCAGTCGCATTAAAATGATTTTTAGATTTACCGTGGGGTAAAGTATAGCCCCGACAATTGCGTTCAATGGAGCTTCTAATGTAGTTCGTTACGATACTGTGGTGGATTGTCTTGAGTCTGATATTAAGGGTTGGTAAACTACCGTAATTATTATTATTAAGTAATCTACTTCTTATAAATGTTTAATGTTCTCTTTCTCAAACATTTTTGTTTAATATTGCCTGCCATTTAATTTTTCTTTTCTTTTTTTCTTTTTTTTTTTGCGTATACGATGCACCATAGTTTGAGACAGCATTTTTCGGACAAAGAGTACGTCTTAAACGGCGCTACATAACTTTTGTTAAAATCTTGCGAAGAAAATCGGAATGTAATTAGATAAGACGTTAGGAACGAATGTCAAAATTATCTGTAAGAAAACTATTTAATGGTAAGTCTACATTAGGCCTTGTTGATCAACATGTTTGTGCGCGCGAGGATTGTCTAAAGACCGTGACAATTTATAAACAAATATCACTAGTGGAGTGAAAATTGAAGATTGTCACGGTCTTTAGATAATCCTCGCGCGCACAAACATGTTGATCAACAAGTCCTAATGTAGACTTACCATTAGACCTCATTTATTGCTGAACTTATTTCATTAGAACATCCCACGCTTCTGCCCTTAGCTTGAAGAGTTAGATTAAAATTCGAAATCACACATGCTAGGAGATGTAAAAGTTACTTTCCACAGACTCATATTGAACTTTAAATTTTAATTACTGTCCTGCATTACTGTGTATACAAGTGATTCTTAAAAGTTGTTCCGCCGAAACCAAGGGTTCCTGGACACAATGGTAGGGTTTACGCGACAATCAGTAAATAGTATTCGAAGCATATGAATTGTTTGGTTCATCTACTGCGCAATACTACTTTACATTTTGCTCTAGACTAGATAAAATATTTTTTTTTGCGTGGAAGCCGGGCTTCAACAAAGTTTTGTTAAATGTTTCAGGAATTCCCCAGATGAAAAGGTTGACAAACAGCGGTGTAAACTATAGTGAAAACTAATGTTATTTAAAAGTGTATTTGAGAAAAATTTGAAAGTTTAAAAACAACCGAACTTCCATTGTTGTTACAGTTAAAGAAACTGCCACAACATGCTTAATAAAGTACCCACAAGTGATCACCGAGAAAAATAAATGTATTTTTGAGCCATTTAATAGCTAATTACTTCGGCCCGTCTCGCGTCCATCAGCTGTTAAATCTTTATAATCCACAAACATCCATGTGCCAGCCGGGATTCGAACCTGGGATTTTCGAGTCGCTGGCTTAGCGCTACCAGTCGGCGTAATTACCCTAAGTTAACAAGTTCGTATTTTGTTACAGAAGAGTAAAATAATCCGGGATCTTGGAATTTTCATTTTTTCTTCAAAGTTGTCAGAATTTCTAAACGCCCTGCAGAAACGGCATGGGAGTAATTTTTAAACATGAAACACTACACCTAAATATATATCATAAAAAAAGGAATGACTTGTTTGCTAATTAGTTGCTTAGATATGATGTGCCTAAAGTGCTACAGTATACCACCTTTTGAGCTTGCTGACCTGGCAGGCGCGTAGGCTAGGGCGCTAACCCAACGATTCGCCCGGGTTCGAATCCCGGTTGGGGCATGGATGTTTGTGATTGCGGATTTTAACTAGAACGTGACGAATAATCGTGACGGACAAGAGTCAAAATTAACTGGGTTACCGAAGATCCACAAACCAGGTAACCCAGGTAGACCCATTGTAGCCAGCTATAATTCCCCTACTGAACGCATTTCCGCTCTCGTTGACTCCTTCCTTCAACCACATGTTCAAGCTCTGCCTGCCTACATACGTGACACCTACCACTTCTTAGAAATCATCTGTAAATTACCGCCTCTTCCTTCTGACATACTGCTTTGCACCATAGATGTTACTTCCTTATATACCAACATTCCTCAAGCCCATGGTCTAGGAGCTATGGAATTCTTCCTTAACCAGAGACCCAAACCCTCATACCCCCTACCACAGCTTTCCTTCTTAACCTGGCCAACCTATTTCTCACATGTAACAACTTCACCTTTGACGACAAACACTACCTTCAGATCCGAGGCACAGCCATGGGTGCGAGAATGACACCTTCTTATGCTAATCTGTTTATGAGCAAGCTCGAACATGATTTTCTGCAAAATCAACCTTTTGACCCCTCTACTCTGGATAAGATTCTTGGACGATATAATGATGCTATGGACTCATCGTGAAACCAGTCTCAACACATTCCTAGAACAACTGAACCGATTCCGTGCTGTCCAATTCACTTGGTCCATTTCCGACAAAAGAGTCACATTCCTTGACGTGGACATCACTTTAGAAAACAACACCGTCACAACTTCCGTTCACATAAAACCCACCAACCTTATGCAGAATTTACACTACTCAAGTTCCCATCCTTACCACACCAAGAAACCCAGGACCTCTCGAATGCTACGCCAACGCTCTACCACTGAACTACGGTGGCTCGGTGAATTCTCATATATAATCAATATTGGGTTAGTAGTATGTTTTTTTGTAACAGTAATTCAAGGTAATGCTGAGTAGGAAAGGTGTCTCGTGATCCTAAACCTTAAGATAGGCCCTGGCCGACACCTTCCCCAATCCTTTCCCCTACTCTATCCCAGCCTGAGCCTTAGATGCCTAAAGGCCATAAATAAAATTCAATGAAATTAACAAAGACCATTAGCTTTTACGTATTATTACGTACTTATAGATGTTTAGCTTGATTTTTTTTTTAAAAACAAGAGAAAGACAAAGGAAGGGAAGAATTTTGAACGTTTTATTTTTCGGAGAAACGAGATGATTATGTATCCGTTTTTTTCTGGATTGTTTGGCTACAAGAGAATTGATTGATTATGGGGCTTGTTGTCTGTCATTGACTTGTTTGCTAATTAGTTGCTAAGATATGTATTGATCTTTTTGAGCTTCAACAAAGAATTTTAGGAAGTAATTTCTCTTCAGATTCTAGTCTTAATTTTATGCGCACCATTGTATTGCCACCGGTCTACCCCAATTTTATACTTCAAAGTGATATATTTGTTCATTTTAACAAATTTTAAAACGCATGTTGAGATTCGTATAAGAATACTTTTCTTATTTATCTATAATGACAATCCTCATTTTCCAAGATGAAATATAGCATGCATCCTCTTTTGGCAGGAAAAATCTGACCAATCTATATCTTCGTCCAATGTTTAGGTTTAGACAATTTTTCAAAATTTCTTGCTGGAAAGGATAGTTAAATTCATAAAACTTGGTAGGATTTTTAAAATTATTATATTGATTGAATTGAATTTTATTTATGGCCTTTAGACACCTAAGACTCAGGCCGGGATAGCGGAGAGGCAAGGATGCTGGAAGGTGTCGGACAGGGCGTAAGTTGAAGGTGGAATCCCAGCATTTACCTGGTGTGACAAGGAAAAATCCAGGAAAAACTTGAGTCAGGATGTTGGGGAGCTGGGATCGAACCTACGACTTCCCGAATGCTATTCGAACGCTCTACTACATTTTTTTATTAATTAATATTTATTGCTGCAAAACCATTATACAGTGCTTTAAACTTGAAACAAAGTTCATTCAGTGAAAGTTAACTACAAATTTATATATTTTTTTACCACATAGACCTCTTGCATTTACCTCTTGCAAAGAAGAATATTATCTTCTTTTCTTAGTTCAAATTTTAAGTGAAATTCGTAACCACTACTTTGGATTATACTACATTATATTTATAATTATTTTACCGCTCTTATGTAGTGTGCATATAATTTTACTCTTACATTTGCAGGTATTGAATAGAACCTAGCCTGTATTTGATAAACATATTACTCTACGGTGATTTGTTGCCGTTCTATTAAGAACATTTGGAGTGATTGTGCTGTAAACCATGTTAGAAATTTGCGACGAGACAGAGGAAAATATTTGAACTCTGGATATATAATAAAATTTGTATAATTTTTATGTTTATACATTGCTCTCGTAATACGTTCTATAATTTGGATATATTTGTTCCAAATTCTATCTAAGTTCACACATTGAATTAATCTATGGTACTGGGTGTCTATTCAAAACAATTTTGATACTTTGTTAATTCGTGTACAGTAGCTCGCAAGTCTTCGTTCATTTACCTTTATTGTGTCCGTACAGTGTCTATAGAAGTCAATCCCTAATATTTTAACATGATCTACAAGATTACCGAGTCCCTCATAATATTTCTCACGTTCTTGCTTCAGTACCATTATTTTTTTTTCGTATTCATTTGTATACCTGAAAATTTTCCGTAGAATTCTACTACTTTGATTGTATTTATTACATCCTGCCGTGAAGTAGCAACTAGACTAACGTCATCTATGTAAACTGCACTTTTAAAATTTATTTTGCTGTAAGTGCAAACCTGAAATATTTGCTTCGATTTGTGCGAGTAAGGGTGTCATACACAAGCTAAATAAGATACTAGAAATAGGATTCCCTTGCTCAAGGCCATTTGTCATTGCCAAAGGTTTTAAATGTCTCCTATTTATGTGTAATGACATTTTCCTAAGTCTTTGTAATGATTTTAATACATTTAGGAATTTGGTAGGGAAATTAAAGTGTCTTAAAGTTGCTCGTAAAAAGTTACCATTGATTCTATCAAATGCATTTTGCATATCAGCAATCATTAGTGCATATGGACCTTTACAACTTTGTGCACATCGAATATATTCTCTTATTTGTAGAAGCATGGTAGTAGCATCCATTCTACCTGCAATTCCTCCCTGAGCATCTAACATAATTTCCAAAATAGTGTGAGTTATTCGCATTGCCAAAATTTTATACAAGATTTTTTAAATCGCAATTCAGCAATGAAAGTAATCTATATTTATTGACTTCACCATTGGTTTGATCTTTACTATCCAATACACCTCGCATATAACAAAATTTATCTTGACATGTAAAGTTATTCCATATATCATTGAACACCGTTTTTAAAATTGGAAGCAATTCTTGTTTAAATGTGCTATACATTAACATTCAGCCCGACGATGTTACTTTGAGACCTTCGATAGCACTTTTTATTTCTTGTTCTGTAATTTGATCATCGAGTATGTTCCTTGATCGCTCTGAAATTTTGGGCAGACAAGTATCAAAATTATATTTACTATCATTATTTATATGGGAGTTAAACTCCAATAATTATTATATACAGCTGAATATATTTTTCCCCATCGTATGAGTTACCAAGCGTATCCATATACGTATTAATGATTTTTTTATCTCCATTTTTTTCATTTTGAATATGCAAATTCTTTGGGGTTTCTAGCATCCCTATTTGAGGAAGGCGACTTCTTACAACAGTTCCTAGATATAACTGTTTTTGTAAATTACAAAGAATGTTTTTTATTCTCTTTATACGAACTAGAATCTTTCCTCCTTTAGCTACTTGCGCATTATATTCGTTTAAAATTTTATAATAATATTCTATCAAATTCTTTGTGTTTTGACTTTTTTTCTTTAGCATAAATTTTAGAAATATAATTAAATTTACGCTTCAACCTGTCCCACCACAATGGCGGATTGTTTTTATAAAGAGTTTTCTTAACTTCTACTTGCATTAGTTTTTGAATTGAATCTACAAACTCTGGTTCAGAAATAATAGATTAATTTTGGTCTCTTCGTAAGTGAGTATGTGTCCCATGTTCCATTATCATTAGTACTGCATTGTGATCTGATAAGGCCATAGGGTAAACGTTAACTCTTTTTAATTCACCTTGCAAGGTTTTAGGTATATATATATATGGTCTATACGGGAACTTCCTGTACTATATATATAGGTTGGCATATATTAGGATGTAGGCTTTGACAAGCGTCAATTAAATCAAACATCTTCTTTAATCTAATTAATTCTAGACTAATATTATCCGCATGACTAGAATCTTCCACGCGACGCGTAGCATTTGCATCCATGCATACTATCGTGTGCAAAGGACTGAGTCTTTGAAGTTCTAAAGATATATCATCCCTGAAAAAGTCTCTCTTTCCTTCTTTAAATTATTCCCAGAGGGTACATGAGCGCACAAAATTGCCAAATTATTTATTTTACCTGTGATCATTTTCTCAGAAGGATGCAAATACACATCGCGTAAGATTAAGTCACCTCTGACTGCAATAGCGATATATCTATTTTGTCTATATATTTGAGAAGAGTGTACGTTATAATTATGTAATTCTAATCCTTTCTCTGAAATCTCTTGAAAACAGGCCACGTGAACGTCATGGAAGTTTAAAAATTGTTGTAATATTTGTAGTTTGTGCGTTAACTACGTATTACAAAGGTTAAAAGTTAGAAGATTTAAAAACATAACAATCAAAAGCACTAAATTACCTGTTTTCAATATTTTCATTTTGGTAATCCTGTATATGCCACTCACTCACAATTATAATGAAATTAAATTTCCTTACCACTTTTTTTTAATTTACTCGATTTATTGCACCCTTATAATTTGTCACTTTTCTTATCCCCGCTAGATATTTGAGATTGAATTAATCTTTCTTTTAGTGCCTGCAATGACTCTGATCTAGTAACACGCTTTTCCTGCTCCACTTCAGTAAGCGAAAGGAGCTTTTTTCTGATTACGCAGCAGAGCTTTCCTTCTCTTTCTTTTTGCACTTTTAGAAGAGGGGGTGGATATGGAGGAGAAGTTGCCGTCAGTTTGTATCACAGACACACTTCTTTCACTGGATGAATCTATAGAAGAAGACTCACCAAATGAGTCACGTTCTTGAAGCACAGAAGACTTCGCTTCCACCGATTCCTGTAGCTCTGTTGAAACACGTATATCACTAGTAAATGTTTGACCTTCACCCTGCAAACTCTGGTTTTGAGGATTGAAAGCCTCAGGCGTAGTTTAATTTCTATTTGTGTTGTCTTCTTTTATGCCAGAAGCAACAACTACACGTTGCTCTGGCACTTGCGTCACTTCTTTCAAGGTGAATTCAGTTGGCCTAGCCTCATTAATTGTAGCACTTTTTACTCGAGGAGCAACCAAATTCGGGAAAGATTTATAGGATAGGGAAATTGGGGTTTCCTTTCGATTTAGTGTATTACACTGTACATTCACACACTGATGATTTTCTTCTATTAATTCATTGCACACGTCACATATTTCCTGATGAAAAGTTTATAAATATCTGGATATTTATTCCTAATGTGTTAAAAAAAGGGAAGTTTCCTGTGTAATTTACTAAATGTTGTTATTCTTTTACCATTATATATTTTGAAGCGGTGAGATTGGGAGAACGAAAGTTGAGAAACACCTGTTACAACTCCATAGCGTAGAAAGATTTGTTTTACTTGTTCGTCACTTATTTCAAGGGGCAGAGTAAACGCTACGGCCTGATATGAATTGTTTGCTTCTAACTGCACTGGTAATTCTTGAAGTAGACCTCCGTCATCATAGACTAATTTTCCTCGGCACGACCATATTGCTGCTTCTGCTATATCCAAAGACTTACATTTGATAAAGCAAAATTTCTTGTAATTACAAAAGTCAATAGATTCTAAGTGTCTTCCAAGTTACACTGTTCCGCGATTGCTTCGTGAAAAGCCACAGTATTGATTTTGTTTGTGAGACCTCTGAGATTGACTCGCACTGTGTTTTTACGAACGATTACTGTGTTCATTATGTATTCTAATTTGTCAAAAACTACACTCACCACACAACAACACTGAAGACAAATCCAACACACGGAGCACGAAGTGAACACATCTTACTTGAACAAGCTCAAGCCACGGTCTGTACCACTGAGCTACGGCGACTCTGTTTAAAAGAAATAACTATACCGTTCAAACAGAGGACAGGCTAACCCATGTAATTGGAACAAACAGTGGTCCCCTTTCGCTATATTTTCTCATTCGTATTTCACGTGTAGAAATATTTAATATCATTTTCCAACAAACACTTTGTTTATATGGTTAAATATGTTGTATATTGATTGTTAATTTTGCTTTCTTTTGTTATTTCTAGGCAACAAGAAAACATGCTAAGCACATCATATGATGGCGACGTTGCTACCAGAGATGAGGAGAATGCTAGCCAGTAGATGTTGGCTACGTTTTTGCCAGAGATGTGGTGGATGTGAATTCTCGGCAGATGATCTTTGAATAATTATTTTTGTGGATATATTTTATTATTAAATTCAATTAATTAAGCTATTTTCTATTAATTTTCAATTCTTCTAGCGGTATGTATTCACCTACCTCATGTATGAAGTAGCTGTGTATCTTAGAGTATTATTTCTTTTTATAAATATCTTGTAGTATTCCTCCCTATATGTTTATACGTACTGTAAGATAATAGCTTTTGCTCCATGTTTGGATCAAATCAACTTCGATTCAAGCCCGTGTTTTCTAGTGTAAGCCAGGGGTGTAGTAGTGCTCCATTTACAGTGCTTATACCGCCCCAATACTGTACAGGGAAGTATTTTTTAGTAAGTTAGTATTACCAGTTGCATAAGTTGTAGTCTCCTGTTTTCCACGATGTGTCAGTTCAGTGAAAAGTTAAATTGTTTTAATATGCTCCGAAACTAAATGAAATCTTCGTGTGACTGATTTCTTTATTTATATACATTCTCATTAGTCTTAAATTATTTGTTTTCCTCAATAAACTAACTTTTTTCCATTCAGTTTACTCGTAATTATTATTTATAATGTGTTGTTTTGATTTAAATATGTTTCAATTTGAACTTACGCATTCAGCGAGTAAAAATTGTTAATGTTTAAAAACTCATATTCATAATGTGTGGTAAGAAGTGGTAAGTTAGGGCATTCGTAAGGCATCGAATCGAGGTTTATTTGCTGGTTTTCTTTCAGAGCTTACCATTAATTAATTTTTTAATGGCTCTTATGAAGTGATACGGTTCTTTTAGGTCTCGAAGCGAATTCAGAGTCCCAGTTAAGTAGAGGTTATTCCCCGACATTGTGAGATATGTTCTTTTTCTTCCAGAGAATTGTTTGTTAGTACGGCCTGGTAAGGTTATTAATTGCGTACTGTTAATGTTGATGAACTTATGTAGGCGAAATGGTAGAGAGTGGTCTTAATTGCTGTTGTTTTGGCAGTTCCTGTCAGATGATGAGCGACCGTCTCTCGAGGGCAAGCAGGGCTTGGCGACTTCTGTAGTTTCGTAGTAGAGTGATTCTATACTTTCGGGAGAGTACATTGTTTCATCTTTTTCTATTCACAAGCAGTTTTTCTGATAGCGCTTTTCTTTACTGACGTATTATAATTCCTTGCTTGAAAAATATTTTTGCACGTTTGTTACAGCATAACTTAGGTAGAGGGACACGTTGGTTGCCTTCGGTCCACCCGGACATACAGACAACAGGACACAGCGAAGTTTAAATAATATAAAATAAATTAAAAATTTGCTCAGTCACTGCAGGAAAACAACGAAAGGGAGGAAGACATACGTGAAACCTGCTGTTTTACACTGGCTGACCCCAAGAAGGGGAGTTGGGTGGATGTTGCAAACACAGAACTGACGTGCAGAGGGTAAGGACAAAAATCTATAGCTCCAAATGGATTATGAAACTAGCAACGTTGTACTTAAGTTATGCCATAACAAACGTGCAAAAATATTTAACAAGCAAGGAATAATATTACGTCAGTAAAGAAAAGCGCTATCAGAGCAACACTCACGTTACTAGAAAAACTGCTTGTGAATAGAAAAAGATGAACCATTGTACTATACTCTACCGAAAGCATAGAATCACCCTATTATGGAACTATGAGAAGCAAGCTTACATCAAGCTTGATACAAGCTTGCTTCTCATATTACAAGGTTGAGTCAACCTTGATTTATACTTGCTGATAACAAGGTTACTAACACATGCTTGAATCAAGCTCGATTCAACCTTGTTTCAGTCAACATCGTCCCAAGCTCTTTAATACATGCTTGATTCAAGCTTGATGTAAGCTTGCTACTCATAGTGCCAGGTTGATTCAACCTTGATTTATACTAGCTGATTTCAAGTTACGAATACATGCTTGAATCAAGCTTGACTCAACCTTGTCTTATTCAACATCGTCCCAAGCTGTTTAACACATGCTTGATTCAAGCTTGATATAAACTTACTGTTAATAGTGCAAGGTTTATTCAACCTTGATTTATACTTGCTGATAACAAGGTTACTAATACATGCTTGAACCAAGCTTCCAACTTAAGAATCATGGTTGATTCAAGCTTGAAGAATCAAGCATAATGAGGCTCAACCTTGATTAATGTTTAAATTTTCCTTGCATTACCCTCGACCTTTCAAGCTTACATCAACCTTATATCCAGTAAACTAGAATGCTTGAATCAAGGTTACAGCATTGCATTTTTAAGCTTGATTCAATCATGCATCCTTGCAGTTTCAAGCTTGATTCAAGCATACTTTGCTGTCTGGGTCTTATTATACGTAGAGCAGCGTCCTTTAGCGGATTAATTGAGCAGTAGTATTCTGAAGTATCAGAAACTGCTCCTTCCCTTCCAATGTTGTCTGTATTGCGAGACCCATCAACGAACGGACTTACTAAATTTTGGCCCGGGTAATTTGGCACAGTTTTCATCAGGTACGAAAATTTGGCCCCGGAAATTCTGGCCAGCTAATCAGTGTACCTATGAATAAGTACAGGGTACCGATCAATGTATCTTATGCACTTTTTAGGTACGGTAAAAGATGTTACCCAACTGAAATATGAGTAAAATTTGTTAGTCAAATTTCAGTAGTGTTGCTTACGAGACATTTCTCGTATGTCGTTTTGTCTAGTCTCGTGTTTCTTCTGGCTTTCGACACGAAACGAGGCAACCCAAATCTCATCTCATTTCGTTTTGAGTGCATCACTAAATTGCAGTGTGTTTAGTTACCATCCTTACTATATCTGATAGCTTTAATGTTAACCTATTAAGCATATTTGACTGAAAGCAAATCATAAACCAAATCTCAAATATTTCAAATTTCTTAGCCTGCTTTTGATGGTTCATTGAAAATATGTGTAGTACTGTGTGTTCAATCACGCTTCAACGTCACAAGTCTGCAAATAAGTTATTTTAAACATTTAGTGAAGGATATACGTATATCTAAGTACGAATATAGATTTTTGAACCGAAGAATTGAGGAGAGAGCACATTGAAATTTGGAGAATATGCCCTATCCCCCTCTATTACTGTATACCCCTCTGGTAATGGAGCTGCGTTCTCATTGGTCAGAACGAGCTCATTAAAAACTAACTTTCTTCGTAAACAGTACCGAGATGCCTTGTGAACTGAAGATGAGGAATGAGAATCACAACCAGCCAATGAGGATCGAGAATCAATAAACAATTTTTACTGAGGAGGGTAATATAAACAAGAAGCAATTAACTCGGGATTCATTAGTGAAGCTTTCAGGATGGAGTTTACATTGACGACATGTGCGCGTCTGTATCATCTGTTCTGCGTTGGACAACAAATGGACCAGAAGCATTTCATACGCATTACAGTAGTCAATTTTACTTCTTCGCTCCTGATGTGCATATGGTGATTTCTGTTTTGCTTGAGATCCAAACGAAAACTGCCATGAAAATAGCATTGATAGTGAAAGGAATTTCAAAGGCTCAAAGATGAGCAGAAGTTAAAAGGAACGCGTTCATCATGAAGAAATACACTGAGTTTAGCAATTCCCAAATAAAGCATATGAAGAAGCACGTATGAAATTTTTAAAAGCTATAGGATTAAAATTTCAAGGATTCAAGTTGTAAACGTGTCATGTTTTGTAAACATACTTTGTTTTGTAAATATTAGAATAAAATATCTGGTGTAGTAAAAAGTAATCCATTATTTTGCCAATAGATGGTTTCAGTGATCTGTATCTCGCGTTGTATAAGTCCGATCGGGTTCAACGAGATGGCGTTCAAACGATGAGATTGCGTACTACAAACACTGTTCAGATAGTTGTGATGAGTTGACTCAGTGTTGTGTGAGCGCAAGTCAAAATGGACACTAGCAAATAGAAAATACGCTATATTTTACAGTTTTTCTTTGATAAAGGCGAAAACGCAAGCCAGGCGGCTGCAAATGTGAATAGTGTTTATGGTCCTGATACTGCAACAGCCAATCACGCGCAATTTTGGTTTCGTCGATTCCGTTCCGGTAATTTTGACGTCAAAGATGTACTACGCACTGGAAGGCCAAGTGTCGAAAATGTCGATAAAATCATGGACATTGTCGCGTCCGACCGTCATGTAAGCACTGTTTCGATTGCCCAAGAGCTAAACATTGCACAAAAAACCGTGTGGAACCATTTGCATAAGGCTGGATACACAAAAGAAGCTTGATGTATGGGTGCCACACGAGTTAACGCAAAAAAAAACTCATGGACCGAATTTCCATCTGCGAATCGCTGCTGAATCGCAACAAAAGCGACCCATTTCTGAAGCGGTTGGTGACTGGTGATGAAAAGTGGATCACTTACGACAACGTCACGCGAAAACGGTCGTGGTCGAAGCGCGGTGCGCAGGCGCAAACGGTGCCCAAGCCGGGATGACGGCCAGGAAGGTTTTGCTGTGTGTTTGGTGGGATTGGCAGGGAATTATCTACTATGAGCTGCTCCCCTACGGCCAAACCCTTAACTCGGAACTATACTGTCAACAATTGGACCGTCTGAAGGCAGCAATCGCCCAGAAGCGGCCAGCTTTGGCCAATAGGAGAGGCATTGTGTTCCACCAGGACAAAGCCAGGCCACACAC
>JAGDQP010003331.1:8464-19500 GCA_022664845.1 Lepisma saccharinum
ATATTTTGCTTTGATATTTCGAGTCAATATTTATTTCGATATTTCAAGTCTATATTTTGATTCGATATTTAAGTTCGAAATTTAAGTTTACTTCGATATTCAGTTTCAAATATCGAACATCCTTGCGTTACAGACATAAAAAAGTGAAATTGAGAGACTAAAAATAGAGGGAGGGGCGCTAAAAAGCAATGCTAGTAAAAACCTGAAAAGGGGAGGAGAAAAAGTGATGTTGGTTTTGTATTAGACGCAATCAGGTAAGTAGGCCTATGTTGTTCTTTCTTACAAAGAAAAACCAAGAACTCAGACTATGTACAGATGCACAGTCATGAACATAACAAGCTAAAGTTAGTGAAAGCGATAGAAAACAATGCAACGTAGAAAACTGTGTGCATTATATAAAAGGAGCTAATGCAAGTAGCGTAAAATGCAACAATGAGAAGACTGGGTCCATTCATTTTGTGGAGCATACGATGTAGTATGCATAATTATAAGAAAACCGGCGAGACTCGTCCGTGTTAAAGCACCTATTGTTTGCCTGTACCACCACAGCAGAGGAATGAAAAGAAAAAGAAAGAAAAGAGCTTGCAGATTTGTACAAGACAAGCTGTTCAAAATGTTCATCTTTGCCATGGACTTGCTTCATTATGTAATGTTGGTTTGGTAAGGCCGGATTAAGAACCAGAAGCAAGAAGAGCTATTATATGTATGTAATCCTCTTTTGCAGAACAGCACCATGCTTTAAGAGGACAATCTGTAACTACATATTCATTTTCTCGTTCATTTCTTCTACTTTCTTCCTTTTCCTCTTTCTCTCTCTCTCTCTCTCTCTCTACCTCTTTCTCTTCTTCTTACTCTTCCTCTTTGTGAAACACTCAGTCGTGTGCAAGAAGTTCTGCATTGAATAGACGTCGTTAATAAGCCTGTAGGCGTACCTCCTGATGCCAATTCATTTCTACTAAACTTGATTCTGTTTTATTTTCTTCTTCTTTTGCTTCTTTTTTGTCTTTCAATAGATAAATATATGGTAGGGAACTGGATTTGAACAGTGCATATATATGTGTGTGTATATATATATATATGTTTTTGCTGTCCCAGTAGCACAACTTGCGGTACTCCAGATGTTTGATTTCTTTATCAAGATGAACACGTATGGCTTTTACATCCTCCTGACATAACAGAAGAAACCAGAATGCTCTTGTTGCGCCATACTTTATGTTCACAGACCTATCGAAATATGGTGATTACCTAGAACTAACTACAGGAAAACCCAGAGTACGTGGTACGGGTTGCTGTTCAATGCTGATTTTAAGAAAATTACATGTTCAAATGGGTGGGCAGCCTCGCAATCATTGAACATCTTTGCAAATGAATTAAGATAATCCTAATAAGAATGACTTATTTTTCAGCCTAGTGAATGCTCCGATGGTGTCTTGACTGAAGGTTATGATCAGTAGTCACAGGTGACTCCATAACAGCGTGTTAAAAGAAGAAAATGTTCAACTTGCAACGATTTTACATCCTTTTTGAAGTTGGTGTCATAAAACATGCTTTTGAAGAAGTTAAGACAAGCCACAACAGAGGGTACACTAGTCGCAAATACTAAAGCGTCTCAGTTTCAAATTAGGTGTAGGAAAAGAACTCCTTAAGGATTTTTTATGTAAAAAAAAAAACCTTTTTAGGTAGATTTCGAAGAAAATATACCTATTGAGATCGGTACGATATGAAAGTGTATATTTATATATTAACACGCTAGAGGCCATAATTTTGAAGATATTTGAACCAAATTTTTATATGTTGTTTCTAGGCTTAATAGCTCGGTTAAGTTCGTTAATGAGCAAAATCGGTCGCCATCTTGGATCCAAAATGGCCGCCGAACCCATTGTTGTATAGAATACACAGCCTAAACCGCTGGGGCTATTGAAATCAAATAAAGGTACAACATCACTTTTTGATTATGAAAATGTTACCTAATGAGTTCAAAGACGCCATCTTGGATCCAAAATGGTGGATCTAAAAATCCATTTTCCACACCGTTTGAGCTAGAGATACGAAATTTGGCATAAAGGTGCATTATGACGAGTAGCTGAGGGAAATATTACAACATTTGGGAAAAGTCGCCATCTTGGATCCAAAATAACCGCTCAAAATCCCATTTTGCACACCGTTTTAGCTGGATAAATGAAATTTTACTTGAAGTTGTACTATCACAAGTAGGTCACGACAAAATAAGAAAACTTTCAAAAAGTCGTCAACTTGGATCCAAAATTGCCGCCCCAAAAACCCAATTTCCAAATCATTGAAGATAGAGAAACGAAATTTTCAATGAAGGTGTATGACCAAGAGTAGGTTACAATAAATGGGGCAAATCTTCCCTTTGGGGGCGCAGCCAACCGTGGGAGGGTAAAGATGTACTCCGTGGTGGTGTAGTGCTGCAGGGAGATTTTGGTTAAGATAAAGGAGGCGCATCGTCTCAAAAGCACTGAAGTTGGGGGGCGAGCCCCGGCTCCCAGCGAAACTTCGAAATCTACCTCAGCCTGTAGGCCTACCGAAAGGGATTTTTTTGTTATTGAAATCAATGTGATAATTGAACCCCCAAAATGAATTTTCTCAATCATAACCAAACTAAATCTTTTTGTCGCAGCCGGAAATGATAAATTTAACCTATTTGAACAAAGCATTACAAATACGTAAGAGTTGTTTGTTTTCATTAGTTATTTATATTTGATAAGTTATCTTGTGAATAATCAACAGTTATTCACGCAAAAAGATTTTTACTTTTTTTCCCTATCGTTCTATACGCATCTTAAACATAGTGCAGGTAAAATCCCGTTATAACGAATTTTACGAGACCAGTAACTTTATTTCGTTATACGAAAATTCGTTGTAATGAATACTGTATTCGAAAACAAAATTAGGCGGGGATTTCGAAAAGCTTCGTTCTAACGAAAATTTCATTAAAACGACGTTCGTTGTAAAACAAAATTTACCTGTAGAACGGTTTCATCATGATAACATGCTCCAGTAAACGCAAACTTTTTAGTTTATCAGAATGAATGCATTCATTCAAAATTTTTGTTCTGGCAAGCATATAAAAGTTACCTACGATTCGAATTTGAAGCATTGTTTTGTCTTTTTTTTTTTCTTTAAATTTCTTTAAAAGTATCCGAGTAACCACGACTTAATTTAACGTGATATTTCAAACCAAACCAAAAGTAAGCTATGGTTGAAGTTGTGGCATTATGAAATCCAAAGTTATTTCCGAAATTCGGTACCATTATGATTAAAAAATGTTCCGACATTACTATTTTCCTAAATTCAAATCAACGCTGAGGAGAGCAAGTGATAGACAATATTCTAGGTATTTTAATTACTCTGTCATTGATCTTTGTAGATTTGTGCAGTTTCTTTTCCCCAATTTTTTAAAAGTATTCTTCTAACCATATCGAACTTCTGAAGTAACGCTTTGTTTTTTTTTGAAATTCCGGAATTCTAACATTCGACTTTTTAAAATCCCACCATTTCGAAATTTCTAGATGTCAGGATTCCATAATCACAAGAAATGGCATTCTGTTTCCGGCATCAGGTTTCAATTCTCGAATATTTCCGAACACCTCTAACATATAATTTTGCTTGAGCCAAAGGTGTCTAAAGTCCTTAAATACAATTTAATTCTAACATATGACGAAATTTCGTTTAAAAACTAACAGAAACACATAAATATGTCAGTATTATTTTTTTAAACATTAAGAACAAAATGAAACAAGATAGTTATTTTAAAACCGAACGGTAGAGCTTTGGCTTCGCATTTGGGAGGCACTGAGTTCAATCCCACCGTCGGACCATCCTGACTTATTTATTTCAAGGGTTTTCCTCAGTTACACCAGCCAAATACAGGGATTGTATTTTCAGCTTAGGTTCTGGCCGACACCTTCCCGCATCCTTTCCTCTCCCGTATTCCGGCCTGAGCTTTAGATGCGTAAAGGTGATAAACTAAATTTAAAAAATAATCATTTTAGGCACGGCTCGACTCCTTCCCACATCCATCCATCTACAGCAGAGGCTTTCAAACTTTTAGACTGGCGTATTACTAAACCGATATTCATCCTTTCGCCGTACCGCCACGTAATACTAAAGAATTTTCAATGCTAATATTTAGAATTTCATGATTATACCGATGAGGCAGAACAATTAGCAGCGGTGCTTGTCTTGTAATCAGGAGGTCCCAGAATCGATCATAGTTCCCGATCATCCTGAATGGGGTTTTCGCTAATTTTCCTCGGTCACACCAGCCAAAGGATAGGATGGCACCTTAATAATACAATGAAGCAGAAATATAAGAAAGTAAAGGTTAAAAAGAAATTATAAACAATAAAATTAATTTGTTAAACTAAATTCTGCTCTGAGTGAAAAATAATATTATGTATTAATATTTATTGCAGACGTTACTCTCATAAAAAATAACACTTATACTATGTTGCGGACTTGGCGCATTTTGAAATCAAACGATATTTAATATTTTTTAACAAACTTTATGACGTGCCACCTAAGAACCTTCTGCGTAGCACAAGTGGTACGCGTACCACAGTTTGAAAACCCCTGCTCTGCTGCTACACTATCTGATCCATAGACGCCTAAAGGCCATAAATAAATTCAAATTTAACTAATTTTACAACATATCTTTGGCTATAGTTTGTTAAGGAATTTAAAGTTTTTATTATTTTCAGCAAATTATGAGACCAAATTTTGGCTTCATAGATGCCTATCTTTATTATCTAATTTTCTTAAAACAGCATTTCGTTAGTCTAGTAAATAGCTACATAGATGGTACTGTATTCGCTGTTTGCTTAGTAACAAAAATTGTTTTGTTTAATTTTAGATGAAATTTAACAAAATTAACTTTCGAATTCGAAAGTAATTTTCTTATCATATGTACTTCTTCAACCAAGTACTTCTCAATTATTTTCGTCAATCATCTCAAAAAGTAACACTTCTCTTGAATAGATGCTCAACAAGTCAATATGATGAGAACGAACGAAAAATTATAGATGTATAGTTATGGAATTATTTTAATAGAATGTTGTGAGTAAAATAATAGGTTTTAAATTTTATTTACCGTAGAACCGGGTTACTTGGTGACTAAGGGGGTAACTTGGTGACATACGAGGTAACTTGATGCTACTGACGCTTCAGCACGAAAGTCTGTGTAGATATGGCTGCTTCACAACGTTGAGATTTTTTACGCTGGATGGCATCACCATTACTATCACATCACACTTCAATATGTCACTCGAGGGCAGAGGATATTTTTCATTTCTCTAAAGAGGTATCAAGACTAGGTTTCATAATACTAGTCTTTGGGAACTTTTCAGGAAGGGGTATTTTTTACGCCCTGAAGAAAACATTGTCTATCAGTATATGTCAAGGGGCCGGGGTGGATCAATGGTTAGAGCGCTCACCTTTGGCTCTTGGGGTCATCGGTTCAAACTCTACTCGTGCTATGTGGGCTTGGTGGTAGACAAACACCGTGTACGTTGAATTTCTCGGGGTTCTCCGATTTCCTCCCACTTTCTTTATTCCAGCAATCACCCCAGAGCCAAAGTTTCATCATCCATCCGGCCAGAGCCAAAGTTTCCTAAAGACCTTAAAAATTAAATTCAAATTCAGGTAAATGTCAACGTTATGACAATAATATGTACGACTTTGAAAGAAATTTTTAGTTCCATAACTGTAGAGAAAAGACTGAATTGGCGAGATGATAAAATATTAGGTGAGTTTATTTAATTTACGAAAACACTTAAAACTAACTATTCACAGGATAATTCACTGAATTATTCGCTCAATAAAAATCTCTATTTAATAATTTTAAAAAAACTTAAAAGTGTCATCCTGAAAAGAAACGAAAAGGTAGAATATAGAAATATTAGACAGTCTATTAAAGGAATTAGCCGCGGCTCGGTACTCACGCGAATGAATCGTCGAATCATTAGATCTTTCTTATGAAAGAGCTACATATTCTAAAACTAACTTTCATTTATTTTAAAGCCTTATTCAATATTTTTGTATAAATGCTGTTGCAAGTGCCAGGAAACTACATCTTAAAAGAAGCTGCATTCCTCAAAGTGTTTTCCCTGTATAGAAGTGTTAGAAGAAGCGAAACTCTTCCAATGGTTTGCTTCAAAATCAATTCCAGTCAACACTTTTAGGGTGAGTTCGCAAGTGCGAACAGGGAGAGGAAATTCTTTTAACAAATCAGATATTATACTGTATGCAGCTGACCTGAATACGTGTTCTTATCAATGGGAGAAAGAGTCATTCCACCCTGAAAAGCTTATGCGTAATGTGTGAGGATGAACATATCTACGTCGTCCATGTTGGTACCAACTAATAAGACACAATCAATCCGCCCATTGCTAATGAAGGGAGCACAACCACTCCCAATGGATGCAAAAATGTGTCTCAAACGTACAACTCATACCTAACAAAGAAGTGTCCAAAACTGTCAAAGTGCACATATTGCTCCGGAAGCTATTGTACGGAAGTCTGTTCAAACATGCAGTCACCGTTGTCATGTCCCACACGTCATGAACAATACCCCACTTTCAGCAATAAGTCAAAGATTATATACCCTCAATAAGTGAAAGTCACGACCCAGCTACAAAACGAGAATTTGAGTGCATCCTAATGACATCCTTCGTCTCCTATTTCCTTTCCTACCAGAAGCTCAGCCATCTTAAGGGCTGTCCATGTAAGCTCGTCTCCTTTTCCTGTGCACTTTTTTTCATCTCCTTTGGCGAAGGATACATCAGGTTTCATCCTTCGCGGCAGCCATTTGTGTGGAGTTCAATTGTTTCATGTGAAAACTAGCGGCACCTATGAATTGACGGATGACCAAAGTAATCGCTCCTAAAAACGAGGGAGTTTTGGTGCGTGAAAACTGGTGGTGTGGGGAGGAAAGTGTGACGTAGACGTAGTCCCGCGCGATTAGCATCTTGTCTCCCGTTGTTCCCTCCATTGTAGGCTATATCAATGGTGTTAGTCGTTTCTTTGTTTGTTTGTTTATTCTTTCGTGTTATTTGGGGGATTCTGTTCAGTAATATGCAAGGCATGAGGTATGCAGTTGTTATTTGCAGCAACAATTGTTTTAAAACAAGAAAATTTACTAAGGAACCATCTTTTAGATCTCCTTAAGGTAAGCATTTTCTTGCTTTGTTGGGGAGGATTGCTGCAAAATCAAAAGGAGTTTTTTTTTATAAAGCACTATTCTTAGTCGACTCTGATGTGGTGCTCCATTCTGTTCTGCTTTAGTGCAAGAGATAGAGAACTGATATAATAAATTATCTAATTAATTGTTGTTCTTTTCTAAATGAAAGATCGCGTTGAATGGACTCTTGTTGAATTGAATTGAAGTATAACTTTAAGCATCTTTAAATCAGACCAGGGTATGGTAAGGGAAAGAATGGGAAAGGAAGCGTTCAGGATTTTACCTAAGTGCCATTCCGGCATTCGCTTAGTAAAGAGGGGAACCTTGGAAAATTTCAGTCAGGATGGTCGCCCGTGAGTTTTGAATTTGAACTTTATTAACGACTGTCAGGCATCTAAGGTTCAGGTCGGGTCAGGGAAAGAAACAGGATGTGGGTAGGTTTTGGCCATGGTCTAAGTTGAAGGTTCCATCCCGGCATTTGCTTAGTGTGACTACAGAAAAAAAACTAGAAAACCTCAGTTAGGATGGTAGGCCGCTAAGATTGAACTCATAACTTCCCGAATGCCCAACCTACGGCCGCTTGGTCCATGAGGTTTGAATCTGCCTGTCTGCCCATTGCCGATCTGATATCAGCGACTTTCAAGACAAGCCGAAAGCGGCAGGTTCTTAAAGACAAACTAACTCCTCTCAGTTGAATTCCTCTGGCGCCATTTTTTTCTATCTCAGAATCATTCTATCAATTAGTTGGATTCGCTTTCTTTCTCTCTTCCCCTCGACCATACCTTCCATTCTATCCCTTACAAGGGAATGGTTTGGGATCGAACAGGAATTTTTTGATAAGACTTCATATATTTATTGGTACACCGATGCTGATAATGCCCGTAAAGCAGTTCGAATGGGTAAGGTCGCGTTTGTCCGCTACAGGGCGTTAAAGTCTGGAGCAAGTGGAAGACAGCCCAGGCAGCCTACAACGGCTCCCGCAGTTTCGCTTCGAACACGCATTTGTTACTCAAAATGTATGCATGGACATACCTGACAGTGCTGATAAAGACCGTGTAACAAATAGTTTGGCAGATATAGGCCAGTACTTGTCTTCACAAATGTGAGGCTTTTCCCCAAAGTGAGTAAAATAGAAGGGAGAATCAAAATAAGCACACAGAGCAATCTTCAAAATCACACTCCATGGACCTCTAATACCACTTTATTTTCCACTCTTGAATTATGGACGTACGTAGAGGGGAGGGGTCATCCTGGTGATCCGAACTCCAGTACCGAAATTGAGTTCTTTCGTGAGATTCGTATCATTTTTGGAGTGTGCCTTTCAAGGTTGCCCTGATCAGTGGCGGCCGGTAGTTGTCTCCACTGGGTGTTGCACTCAGGCCCACCGCCAGCCACAAACAGTAGGGGGTCAAGAAAAATTAGAGAAGGGCTTGGGCTTACAAAATATACATAAAAATAAGTACATATATATTGGGGCACGGAAAATTTACAGGGGCTCAGCCCACCCCCTGGCTGCGAGCCTGGACTTTCACTATGTGAGAGAGGATTGGGTACCTAATCAATCACGCCGGCCGGGTTACCGAGCGGTCTGCAGCGGTAGGCCATCGGCTCGAAGGTCCCGGATTCGAATCCCGGCAGGGGCATGGGTGTGTATTTTAACAGCTAAAGGCGAATCATGACGGGCCGAAGTCCAAAGTTACTAGACTGGCCCATATAAAAATAAAGTTTACCAAAGTTTTTTTACCTAATCAATCACAATCAATCAACGTAGAGTGTAATTATGTAACATAGACACAAAAGAAGAAGTAACCAGATTTTAAAATAAGGGGACGTTAAATCAATTAGTTACTATTTTACTAAACCTTAGAAAAATGTCGTACCTATAATATTGAGAATAGAATTTGATAGTTTGTCACAATTTTTCGTGACTAGAAAACTGTGTCACTGTTATTGGCATTGTTAATATCAGTTTTAGAAACTTTGAAGATTCACTAAACGTTTTCCCCAAAGCTATTTTGAACGATAAAATCGAACATTGATCGAAATTTGTCTGCCGAGTGGATTGAAGACAGTTCGTGAAGACAGAGATTTCGTTTGTCAAGAAATGTGTAAATTGAACATAATTTCTCCACAGTTTGTTTCGGAAAATTACAAAAGAAACTCGGAAATTTCTCTGAAGTAAACAGCGTGGCTGCCATAACGTCCCATGTGAATGTAAGATTTTGCGTCGCAAGTAATCATATCGCATACTTCCTTTGCTTCCCTTACCCATTCCCTTCTTTCACTCTTTCTCCTTTTTGATACCGTGTTTGTATTTTCTGTTGGTTCACTCGAATCATCAAGCTGGTCTTTAATATGCCTAATATTTGTTACAAAGCAAAGTGAAAAATAGCCTTTTGTGCCAAGGTAGGGTCAGTTTCTCGATTTTGAAGTTGATTAAACAAAATTTCCACAAGAAGCATTACTTTAATAATAATAATAATAAAACCAGAAATTAAAATGGCTGCTAATAACTGTTTTCTTGAGTACTCCAGGGCGATGGATTGTGTTAGAATTTTTTCTCTTCCTTCATCTTCACTACCTTATTCATGCATTGAATAATATTCTCGTTATGTTCAAAGACAGTATTTACGCTTCTTGTCAAGAAGTTCCAATAAGACGGATCCTTGCTCCACCCCCACTGTTAATTTGTAAGCTCTAGTGGGCTATGAACTTACATTTTTTATAGTGCTATTATTTTTTTTTAAATATTTTGAAATATTTAAAATGGCGAGGGCAGGGGAATTGGGGACTACGAGAAAAACGTACACACGCCTTGCGAATTTGAGAAAGAAATATTACATTTATATTTATAAAAGCAGCTTTCCTAATAAACAGGTTCACTTGCTGAGCGTAACTATGTATATACACAGCATTTGAAATAGGACACAGTGCCACAGCTTTAAAATTATGATTTCGCGATTAAAGTGACATGAGTCGCCCGCAATTACCTCTGTCTAAAAGCGATACTACACTGAATACTGATGCTGCCACAAATTTCATGAATATATGAAGACAGGAAGAGGAGAGGACACTTAATCTCGTTTGTCCACTTCCAGTCTAAACCAATATGGACCAAATTTTCAGTTCTCACTCCGCTTTTTATACTTAATATCGCTGTGTGGCCCGTTTTTTTATTCATGTCTTAATTCTTGCAAAGAAAAAGTAAATATTATTTTCAGTATTTTATTACATACAGAGTACGGTATACTATTATACGAATAACTCAGGATTTAAAACTTGAATTAAAAAAAACAGGTTACACAGCGATAAGAAGCTTATAAACTTGAGTTAGAACTGAAAGTTTCGTAGACATTGGATTCGAGTGGAGCTGGGCATCCCAGTTTAAATATTTGCTCTGGCGTCTATCTTCCGACACTAAGGAGTCACTCCAATATTCAGAAAGTCGCGCACAAGATTCATAATTCTGTAGTAACTTCGCTGTTGAAAGCATGAAGGACCGTAACACACTCACACACACACACACACACACACACACACACACACATATATATATATTTATATATATATATATATATATATATATATATATATATATATGAGCTCCTGCGTAGCCTAGTCGGTAGCGCGCTCAACTTAAGTGCGAGCGGTCCCGGGTCCGATTCCCGGTGGGGGCTCAAAAATTTCGGTGTTCACCCAGCATCGTGAGGACAATTGGGGAGCTGCTGTGAATAAAATACAGTGGTGATCACAGTGAGAGCTTCGGCTCTCCTCTCCCAACTCGTCTGGTCAGCGTGGGAGCAGTAGACCAACTCCTCCCTTCGGGAAGAGGCCT
>JAGDQP010003331.1:19900-48643 GCA_022664845.1 Lepisma saccharinum
AGCAATGCAAACTAGGAGGGAAAGAATGACCAGAAACGTTCTGTTTGCGTTTTGCGTGCAACTTCTCAAGCCCTGTCCTAATTGTATTAGAGATGCCAGCCCAACATCTAGTGGAGGGGAAGACTATGTAGCGAGATAAGCGTTAAAACGTGTGCGCGTGGATTACAACACTAAGATTAAACTCTGACCTTGTGAAGTATTTTTTTTTCTCTTCCTAAAGGAAACTATGGCTTTTTTAACTCTGAGGAGTAGAGTATTTTAGAGTGATTGAATTAAAAATAACTTTAAGAAAGGGGGTGTTGCGCAACGGGCAAACAAAATCACCCGCCGGCACTGGCCCTGATGTGTCTTTTGTCCTTGTGCCTATTGTGATTCTGCCTTCTGTTTTACTCACTTTGTAGAAAAATCTCACTTACATTTGTGAAGACAAATACTGGCCTATATCTGCTAAACTATTCTTTACAAGGTTTTGTGGCTTTGCAGTCTTTGTCAGCACTGTCAGGTATGTTCATGTAGATATTTTGAGTAATAAATAACTGTTCAAAACGAAACTGCGAGAGCCGTTGTAGCGGCTGCCCGGGATGTCTTCCACTTGCTCCAAACTTTAGCGCCCTGTAGCGGACAAACGCGGCCTTACACTATCGAATTACTTTGCAGGCATTATCAGTAACGGGGTACGAATACATATACGAAGTATTATCAAAAAATTCCTGTTCGAACCCAAACCCAAACTCGTGCTGCGCTTCCAAATCCTGCTTACGTCATCACACTTGAGCGGGGGAGCGGGAGAAGCTCACGCGAGCAAAGCATCTTGAAAAACGAGTAGCCCTACAACTGCGCAGTTGGTTGCGTTTCTAATTACTCGTGCTTTTCCAAAGATGTCGCTATATTCGGAAAGTGTACAGCGCCCAAAATGCTTCCTTTGTAGAGTCCTTTCTGAAGGCTCCTTCACTTGTCTCCTTCGGATTTTAGCAAATGGAAGGAGAGACGTTTGGGTTGGGCCTTTGTTGACGTATTCGGACCCACAAAAGTACGACACCGACTACTGATCCATCCATCTATGCTATACGTAGATTCTACCATTCTACATCAGATTCAACATTCAACTAGAACTATCTTACAACCACTTAATTTGTACCATGGCCTATGAAACAACACTATAGACCGAAAAACGGTAAACCCATTATACTATTCATTATGGCTCAATCTTTTCTGTTCATACACATTCGTTATTTGCTCCAGCGTAATCTGGTTTTTGAACAACTGCTTCCTGCAAAGCCATAAACGCATTCCTACTCAACAAAACTCATCTCACAAGTCACAACCGAACATAACTGTAAAATCTCTCTCGTTATACAGTACTCTGACTGGATTTGTTTCTTCCCGCATAGAAGGTTAATGAAATAGACATTCGATTTAAGCCAATTGTACCACATAGAGATGCACTCTTTTATTCCTCCGTTACATGCTTTATATTGCTGACTATCCGTTACTACCTTCGGATATCCACATCTACCAGCATATGCCAATAATATAACTATCATTGCAACTGTGAAAATCATTCAGCAGATAACAAAAACATAACCGTATTTACAGTTATGCTTTACAGATTGCTGCACTAAAAGTCAATTCTCGTAATACCCAAGCGATTGTGCGTATTCCCCTTAAACGACAGTCACGAGTTCATCACAACCCTAATGGACCCGTTGTCCATAACATATGTGTTTAACCATCAAAGTCAGTTACTTAAGTAGGTATCACGTTCGATCATCACTTCATTTCCTTGGTGTCTGCAATTAACCGTCATCATTTCGAAAGCCTACAATAAATTCAACTTTTGAAGGGAACCACCTAAGGTTTAAAACCTAGTATTGTACTAAACGCATACAAAGTTTTTCCAAGACCAATGTTAACATATTGATTTATAGTCTGGAAATCTGAAGTCGTATTCTTCTATCAAAAATTGAACATCCTATGAAGACATGCCTCTAGATCGCCACTACCAAAGAATATCCCATACATTTCCACATCCTGTACCATGTCAAAGCTCTGCGACTGAAATATGCCCAACAACGATTTGGCAAACACTCTTGCTAGAATTGGAATTTATTTAAGACCTTTAGACACTTATGGCTCAGTAGGGGAAAGAATGCAGGAACGAATCGGCCAGAGCTTAAGTTGGAGGTACCATCACAGCATTTGGCTTGTGTAACTGAAGAAAACCCTGGAAAGACCTTAGTCAGAGTGGTCGGTTGCTGGTATCGAACCCAGGACATGGACAGATTTATTGGGGGCATGGAGCATTGCCCCCAGTCATTTCAGAATGACTATGAGAACCCTCGGAATAGCTTCCACCCTTAAAGTATTTGCCCCCCCCCCCCCAGGGTCTCTTTCCTAAATCCTGAAATGACTGGGGGGGCATGCCCCTAAATAAATCCGCCCAGGACCTCCCGAATGTGAAGCGCACTCTACGACCTGAGCTACGGCTGCTGAGTACACTCTTGCTAGGCATCATGCATGTCACTACAACGCACAATTACAACCTTTGTTATCTCGGGCTTTCTCGTTATATTACAACGCACAACACCTCCGAACCACCTGACTATAATCTCATCTCAACCTTTAGTATCCTAGCATAAACTATGTATATCACTTTTATATGCCGCACAGTAATCCCAATTAATTCCATTGTAATAACAATGTTTACATTAGTTCAGAGAAGCTTCTGGACAGAAGATAATTTCAGTTTCTACAGCTAACATAGCGACAATGTTGTGGCGTGCCTCACATTTCGTAACCGTCATGCTTTCTTAACACCATCACTTCAATCGTGATGATTATAACAAGGTCATAATATCTCCCAATAATTAACGATAAAGATTATTACAAGAATAATGAATATAATAAAAGATTAATACATTTCTCATAGGCCATCTTCCTTTCTTATAAGCTTCGAGTTTCCCTTCAAAATCTATCCCAAATAGAGGGCGCAACCCGCGGATGGGTGCTAACATACTGGTTAGAGAAAAAGTACTCATTTGTAACCTAACCATACTACATACGTGCGCACTGCAAAGTGAGTTGGTTCACATGTTCGTCAGTGAGGTCACTAGGCAGTCGAAGAGCACATATTTAAATCTCATCATTAACAAGAAGTATTTTAATCAGTTTACTGTTATTTCCCGTCTATAAAAATCTTCATGTACAACGAAAGAACAGGATGCAGAATAGAACTCTCTTGCGGAAACTCGCACGCTACGCCACTGATTACAGTACTTTGCGATAGACGTTTCTCTTGTATAACTGGCATGCTCTCTCTCTCTATCGTTAATTCTTTAATTACCTCCTTCTTCGCATAATGATCTGTAGAAATCATAATTTAAATTAGCTTTTTGTTGCCATGGTAACCAGGTTGCTCGTGCATTCACCGATTGCAAGTATAAGCGGTGCATGTGAGCAAGGAAAATCTAATACATTAATCACTGATTGGTATTCTTCCCTTCCAAGGACGAGATTAGGCACAGAGAGCCGTATACAGAAAATTAACCTACATTAGTAAATAAGTACTCATTTCTTTCTGGTTTCTAAGAAGTTCCTTACCTCGCCGATAGATGTCTCTGAGGTCAATAGCTTATTTTCTTACATATCCTGATAAATAATTGAAGCTGGATGATTGGTTCGTACTGCCAACATTTCAGCTAACAGGAATTGCTGAGCCAATCAAATAAGCCATTCCACTCAGAGACATCTATGGATGAGATGAGAAAGATTTTTTAAATCAGGAAGAAATGCGTTCTTATTTAGAAATGCAAGACATCTTTGATTATTCATTGTTTCGGGAAACGTTGGCTTTATCATTATTTGGATACGGCTTATATTAATCTTTATTCCGGTAATTGCTCAATAACCCATTATATCGATACTTCTTTGATTAACCATTACTTGGATAATAGAGCAATTATTATTATGAATTTCTTCAGTATGCTTTATTCTTATAATTTTCGATTATCTTAGATAATAATCGTATCTCGATAAAGGATCAACCCTCAATTATACAATTAGCAGATTATCGTTCGTTAATTTGTTATCATTCATAAGGAAACGAAATTATTTGAATTATCGGATATTCAAATAATCATTTTTTTATGATTATTATATTTTCTGCTCTAGTGCATAGGGATCTCATATCAAACAACTATTATAGACTATTAATATAATTATGTGGATAATCAGTACAAAATAAATCCGACAGACATACACGTTGATAACACCGTACAATGGCCTCCCTTTCAACTTTGTATTTGAAGTTATATCAACGTCTATTCCATGTATGTGGTACTGGGAATATCAATTGAGGCATCTAGTGAGAGAAAGCTAAGCCACAAAGTGAATAAGGTCTTGATTACTATGTACTTTAATTTACCTGACCTCTGTCTGCAATTTGATTATCACTATTTTCTGTTGGATTGACCCAGGAGCCTTCACGCTCCATCCAACTACTAGTGATAATCAAATTGCAGACAGACGTCAGGCTAATGAAAGAAAATTGTAATCATGACCTTATTCACTTTGTGGCTTAGGTTTCTCCCACTAGGTGCCTCAATTGATACGGATAAACATTTATTTAAAGTGCAGCTAGCTTACAACAGAGATAGAAAGTTATGTCCGTCTATAAACTGCACTATTTCCAGAAATTAAAATTATTTTAAATATTAAGTAAGGGTTGAACATAGTGAGAAAACAGAAGCAAAATTTTAAATTACTAAATCTTAAGGAACAGGTCGTAGCTATGTAATTCATCGACCTCATCTTTGTGTAAACTTAAACTGAAAGTTGCCCTGTCTCTAAATACCAATAAAAATTATTATTTTTATTTATTTAGTTTTAACTTTAGTCACCATCATAATTTTAGTAAGACTACTTTAATATTTTAAAATTGCATTGTTTATGTGAGCCATCTGTGTATTTTAAACAAAAGTACTGTATTTGTATTTATTCTACCTTACAATTTGTTTCACACGCTCTCTAACTAATTAGAGTAATTTTACCTTAATTAATGAATTAATTAATTTAATTACATATCAATTAGAGGTATAAACTAGTCACTCACTTAATGAAATTGCTCTTCGAGTACTTTAGACCTACGCAAATTAACGATTGGAGAGAAAAAACATTAAATAATATGTAAATCAACCAACAGAATCCAATGTATGAAGAGTTCTTTATTTGAATATACGATCATAGAGGTAAGCACAGTGGACAAGAAGTTTATTTGACACCGTCTTTAGCTCACTACTTCATGGATCTGTCTGTAACGCAGACTGGTAACTCAATCAAAGCAGGAAAAGAGAAACAGATTTCAGATTTTAGTCCAAGAACCCTGATTTATCAGGCCTTTTTTTTTTAAATCTGGTGACTAAGGCTGGCAGGTCCTTTCATTTTGGTTACCTTTCTCCATTTAAAAATTCAAAGTAGCTCTACTAAACGAGCTTTAGTAAGCTATCATAGCTTCGATCTTAAGTTTATACTGTAAAGGTTTTTCCTATTCATAACCAAGATACTTCCATTGGGATTGAAAGGTGTATTGAGGACAGTTGCTACTCATTTTCTCTCTCTTTTTTTTATTTTTCTCTGTCACTTTCTTTACAAATAAAGAGAGAAGAAAAGCTAAAACATTAATCTCTTTATGTTTGTTCTGGAATGGTTATATACCATCGCTAAAAGAAATGTCATATTAATGTGATACACTAAAGAAAAACCGTCACGTTATGCAACCCATCAAACGAGTTTTCTTAGCGGGCAAGTATAACACATAGGCGCATGAACTCTAAATGTTGCCCGCCGCGGTAGTCATTCGTTACCTACACTAAAATCTCGTTTATTCTGACTTCATGGGACCGGACTCGTTCCGGATAAGAGTTACAGTTTCGGCGTTTCACAGCATCTTCGTCTGAGAAAGATGCTGTTAGAACACCGAAACTTTAACACTTACTGTGTGTTTTTACCATAAAGTGAAGTGTATAAGCCTTGTCAGCCTGTTTTAATCAAATTAAGGGCCTCAATATAGTTATATCCAAATTATGAATCAATACGTATATCTACAGTTGTAACCTTCGTTCCCCTGAAGATAGCAATATAGAATGTTCGTCCGATCTTGCAGTCTAGAAAATACTAAATCCTTTACAAAGTTCTTTAAACTTTCACGACAGTGAAACGTCACTGTAGACATGTTTGTGGTTTACAAGCCGTGTAGAAAGTTTTTCCTCTGACGTTTTAAACATCTAACTCTCCGTCCTCTTCTTCAACACCGAGATGTAGTTGTTCGAAACGTCAGAGGAAAAACTTTCTACACGGCTTGTAAACCCATAAAAATATCTACAGTAAATCTTTTACAGTTTCATATTAGAATTATTGTAAAAGCTTCGAACTTTAAAAGATGAACGATTACAAGTCAATGTATCTACAAACATAGCCTTCGTTCCCCTGGGGGAAATCTATTTAAAATGTTCAATATTTATGCCTTCGCGTAATCTGTGCGCAAGTTCCTGCTCCACGAAAATGAACAAAAAAAAAATGTTGAAGTCAATCTTGTGTCATTGTTGTTCTCAATTTGGTTTTCGCAATATTTAATGTTGGAAATGCCCTTTCAGAAGAACAGATTGATACAGGAATAGCCAGAAACAATGTTAGAATATTAATAGTAAATTTCATCGTATCCTCAAAACCTCATTTTTGAAGGTGCTGCAAACCTTGCACCTTTGAGATGTTTCAGCTGAGATCCGAGCTGCATTCTGCTGTTAGTTCTGGAAGACTAACTTGAATAAAAGAATCTCAATTTCTCCTCTATTTGCTGATAGTGGCACTAACTTTACTGCTGACTTGATCATAATTATTTGAAGCTTCCTGCTAAAAACCTTTCGCTAAGTCCGCGTAGTAAACAGTGAATTAAAGGATAAAAAATATTGACACTCATTTGTCCTTCTTTGCATGAAAAATTATGCGCTGATTCCACATTGCCATTTAGCAAACTATTTACTCTCTTGCTTTTTTCATTTTTGGTACTTTTATGTCCCTCTTTTGATATCTCTTCCCCTTCTAAATACAAATCATGAAATTACTCCTTATTCCGCCTTTCTTTCAACATAGACTTCAATAGAAAACCCGATTTGACTGCTGTCACTAAATCATGGCTTTCGGCTTGCAGTAATTTGCTTACTTTTAAGATCATTTGCGAAAGAGGATGCATTATTTGCATTGGCAATACGAAACTAAAAGACTCTTATCTTGACACTAAATTCTCTGCAATTATTCTCGCATTTTGCTGATGTGTTGATCATGCTAATGCAGGTATTTGATGTACGAGAATGATGGAGTCAAAAGTCTCTTTCACTGATGCCAGCTTCAGCTCTGCAAGCTCACCTAATGTTTGAAACTGACTTTATGGAATGGAGTTTACGGTTGACTTCTTTCTGAACAGTCTCAAAGGTAGCATGTCGGATCGCTTTCTAATGAAATTGCGATACGTTGCATTTTCTCTGTATTATTGATGAAATCTCGTAACTCTGGATCAAATCTCTTTAGGTAGTGAACAAATCCTAGAAAGAGTCCTTTCTGAGCACTTTCTTCAGATTCATCGTCGCTTTACATCTACTTTACTACATCTAAACAAACGCATTACCATATCAATAAGTTTCTTCATCATTTCGCAATTGTGTAGGACTTCTTTCTCTCCTCATAATAAAAGTGACTCTCGTTGCAACGCAAAGTACGTAAGTCTTGTTTTGTTTTGGTCCAAATTTTATGAACACTAAACAAGCTGTGTGTTCTAAGATTTTCAGTTTTCTTCCAATTAGAAAATCTCCTGCTGATGAATGCGTTGTCTAATATATTGAGTAGCTGGTTGAGATGGATCATCTGTATGTAGCTGACTCTCCTCTGTTGGCTAGACCCGCACGCATTCGCGAGGGGCTAACAGAAGTTTCGTGGGGGATGCAAAATGCAATTAAAATATCAGACATTCCGAATGTTAGTGAAAAGTTTGAAAACCAATGTTTTTAAGGGAAGGAGCAAATAAAAAAAAACACTTAAAAGAGAAAACAAACTCGAAACTTACAATCCAATTCACAGAAATGAAAACTAATGCGGAATCAAAGTTAGCTGGTTAACAGTAAAATCACGTTTTAAAAAACCACAAAACGAGGAGTACTACCTTTTTAAAGTAGTAAATGAAGAAGTATAAGGGTGACTGGGAGTGTCAGCAACATCTCGACAAGACTGCGTCTCCGTGCGTTTTATCGGTACGCGTCGTTCGGCGTTTCCTCTAGTAGACTGTGTCCATTTTATGTGCATTTCAATTCACGAGTGAAATGATTGTTATTGAAAATATAAAGTGGCAAATTTAAGGAATTGGCATCTTCTCGCTGGAGCAACACGTGTGTTTGTGTAACCTATACATTTATATTTAATTTAGGAATGTTTTTATGTTCCCCCAAACTAGCTGCATGATTTCAGTAGTAGACGAGGGAGATTTGCAGGTACAGTCAATTTTGTGCGTGTGCATCCAGTTAACAACTGTGATGTATTTTGTTGTGTTCTGTATGATGCACACACGAATACGTTGGATTGGAAGCAACTTCATTTCGGCAGACACGATAGTATTAAGGTGTGGTAAGACGTCAACATATTTCTGTGTCGTTGGAAGGCGGGACGTAAGTGTCAAACCAAGGAGCCTTTACATGCGTTGTAGTGCGTCTATTTTGTGTCCGAACTACCACCACCACTACAACTCACAACCGAAATACGGTAACGAAACTGAGTACACCAACCACCGTATATTTTTTACTATAACTGGTCAGCTATCATCAGTTATATATATATATATTAAGTCTAATTCACACATACGGTGCCGTGCCCCTGCTATGCCTCAACAGTGCCGTCTTGAAAAGAAACCATCCCACTCGCAATAACAACATCCTCCTTCCAATCCATCCACAGCATGGGAACGGCACCCTATGTGTGAATTGTAGCGGCCATGGCACGGACGGAGCATGGCAGGGGAACGGCATGGGCACGGCACCGTATGTGTGAATTAGCTTTTAGAACTTCGGGGAAGATTCCCTTTCTACCCTTTCCTCCCTCGTGTACGGGACTGACTGTATTGCATGTTCCTTTTCATACTGTTTTTTTTTTAATTTTTACATTGAATTGGTGGGGCATCTGCCCCCTCTCCTCCCCCTGTGCGCACGCCTATGAGGTATACGATTTTTTTTTATTTTATAAGCGCCTGCAAATATAGAAATAAAATAACAGAATGGTTTATTGTACAAAAGACAAAATGTATTTTAATAAACAACACTGCACGTTTACAGTGCCGAAAATTAATTAGACATGCTCACTTGTCTACGATCTTATAGGTGTTTTAGAACTGACGAAAAATTACTTTATTTCTTTACTCAAAAATCGTTCCGGATAAACCGGGGTTCCGCATAAACAAGGTCCTAATAAACTAGGTTTTAGTGTATTGGAAAATATATTAATACGGTTATATTTGTTTCAGGCTATTTCGTCTCACTTGCTGGAAGTTCTCCATCTCTACGCATGAATCTTACAGTTAAACGTGATTACACGATGCGTATGCTCACATCAGTGTTCTTCCAGTCTTTGTATTTATACCAGTGATTCTGCACTATTCCTAAGTAGTGACGTTTTGTGGGATAGATTTTAGTTACTCCCCAGGATTGTATAAGTGAAATTTAACAGACCTCTTTCAATTTTTTAAAAATATTGATATCCCTTATATAAGAATAGTTCAAATCGTGTATTCTTTTATTACTATCCCCCATCCATTAATTAATGGCGTCCATTTTTCTCTTACTGCGCATGTCAAAATTTGTTTGGCGACGTTTACGAAAAATGTAATATCTTTGGACTTGTTTATCAGAAGGCATTCAAACAAAAACCATTTTTTCCTCTAAAGTCTGCGTAATAATTTTAGTCCTCTGCATGGAAAGCGTAAAACGTGATCGAACTGGTCAAAATGGTATTCAGATATGATTGTCAAAACTGAATAAGTTTCGGTTTTGCTTCTTCGCATGGAAGGTATTGAATGTCAGCGCTTATTTTTGTACTCTATTACTACTTTGTTATATTACACATCAAAGTATATTGAGTGGGTACAGAATGTGAAGTCTGATATGTGGTTTCTTAATTTTTTTTAATGATTTTTGAAAATACAAAATATTGTATTTTATGCATATTGGTGGGACAAAAATAAAATTATTTTTTTCACCTGTTGTGCACTTATATTAATATAAGAAGAACATATGGTAGAAATGTCAACTTTGATATTTCCATCTATGGCCGGTGACATCTTGTTTTGACTGCTGATGGCCATTGTGTTGCTAGAAACAAATTTCCGCAAATGAAACTTTCATTCGATGCGTTATTTCTGACTTATTGAGAGTGAGTCATTGCTTGTCCTTGTTAGGCGTCGAATTTGTGCTCCAAGTTGGAAACGCTGTATCTGTAAAACGAAGCGAATTTTACCCATGTTCATAGGACCTTTTTAATTGTTTCGTTGTCAGGAATCATCTCCTGAAAGTAATGTCCTTTGTTCTGAATCACCCTGGATATATCCTTTATTTCATTTACGTGAATTTCGAGCCCCCCCACCCCCACAAGCTACGGTCGCTCGTGCACATCGGACCTGAACTTTTAGTACTTTCCATATCTCACAATGCTGTATCATATGCATTATGTGCCGGCCGGGTAGTCGTGCGGTCTGCGGCATTAGGCCAATGACTCGAAGGTCCCGGGTTCGAGTCCCGGCAGGGGCAATGGGTGTGAATTTAAATGACTAAAAGGCGAATCGTGACGGACCGAAGTCCAAAGTTACTAGACTGACTTGTGAGGAAGAACCTCGCATAACCAGTTAGGATAGCCGGTCGTTGAGATTGTTTTGAGGACCTTCCGAATACTAAGACAATATTGTAGCAACTGAGCTACGGCCGCTCGATATGTGTTACGGGAGCTTGGAGCTTGCGAATTAACGGGGGCATGCCCGGGATTTCATCCCCTGGCAAATAAGTTTTCCTCCCTGACAAATTTATTTTTCGTCGGTCTGCCAGGGATAAATTTATCCCCCCTAGAAGATGTTTCGATCGAGATTAGATAGAAAATCGGAACATTTTTATTTGGCAGAAGTTGAAACTGCCCACCCAGCATGGTGATGCAATTGGGGAGCTGCTGTGAATAAAAAGACGGTGGCGATCACAGTTGATAGTGGCGATCACAGTCCTCAAATATGTTCAAACGTTATGAAGGTTTATTCGAACACTCCAAGAAAGCATTTTCGTTACTGTGTAGAAACTTTAAAGTGATTTTTTTTTTATTTGTGTAAGGCTTTTACACTACTCGACGCCTGCGGATTGTATTTTCGTATCTCGATACGGCAATGATATCGAACTAACTACTACGAAACTTTAAACAAAATACTACGCTGTAATACACTAAAAACCTTTTTAAAATCCTAAAATATGACTTTGTTTGAAATCCTAGAACAAACAATAAAACCTAATTTGAGTTTTTTTGGAACCTACAAAGATTCGGAACTTGGTGATAATAATCGTTGTATTTGTACTTACCGTGAGATATAATATAGTTAATCAATCTATGTAATAGGAAATGGATTTCCTCCTGGATTTGAGTTATGGAATATGCTTCTAGTTTTTAATGGATAAATCACTGTTTCGTTACACATGAAATACGATCCGAGAAACTTGCTTGCTAAGGGGACTTCCGTACTTCTGCAATTCTTAACTTCAGATGCATCTTACTAGAGTTTTGCCGGGCCAAGTAAGATGCTTTGTACCGCAGTCCATTCAATACCACGAAAGAGACAATTTCAATATTTCCTAGAATGGACCGTAGTGTATTGATGTACAATAGGCCCTCATCGCCTAAGGTCTCATTACATCGGGATAAGAAATCTAATTCCTTTGAGATTTCTTCCGGCAGGTTTTATTTCAAAGGCGATGACTCCCTTCCCGCCGTTGCCCTCGATGCAATGTCACAGACCTAGTTATGTGGAGAAGTTTTAAATGTCAAAGACGATACCGACTGGAGCTTCAATGTCGGTATCCCTCGCGTTCGAACCCTCTTTAGGAGCATGTAGGATACATCTTGAATTGTCAGCGGAATACCCCCTGGTCTCTCATGGTGATCTGTCCTTATGGCAAATCATCAGAGAGACCAGGGAAAGAACTCTCCTGACAATTCAGGATGTTTCGTCACAAGCAGAACCGTACCGAAAGTTAAAAAGCTAAAGATATTTCTTAGTAACAGCTGTTTATTGTTGTAGAACAATCATGTGTCAGTGGAACAGTTGTGACATCAACAATACTCAATCTTATTTTACATTTGATTTATAGCAATGAGGATAGAGTAATAACACAAGAATTTATTGCAGTTTTTATTTTCAGTTTTTAAGAATATGTTAAAGCAGCTGCAGAGAGGCTGTGAAGGACATGAATTGAAAATAAACGCAAAGAAAACTAAAAGAATTGTAATAGGAACAAATGGATCCACAGCAAATGTCAACAACAATGGAAGCGAAAAGGTAGAACACCTATCCGGTTTCAAGTATCTGTCAAATATTATTACAAGTGAGAAAATGAAATACGAAAAAATGGACATGAAGCAGAATGGATCAAGTCAGAAGATGCTGAATGCAGAAGTGCTGAAGAGAGTATCAATACTGGAGGCGATAAAGAAAAAGAAACTGGTTAGAGCATTAGCTGCATAGAGATAGAACATTAAGGAATATAAATAAAGATATGATAAGGAAAAACGAGGAACAAGACGAATCCAACACCTTAGACAATATTAAGGAAGATAAATCTATGCTGAGGCAAAAAAAAAGGAGAGTGATGAATGAAGAAGGCTTAATGTGAGTTGAAAGACAGCTTTCAGTACAAGATTATTAATAATGATGTTGACTCCCCAAATCAAGTAAAAAAAATGACATGAACTATCGCTACCACACTGATTATAATAATGATATAAAATTTGTGCTTTTTTATTTTTTGTTTGCAGTTATTTCTCTAGTAATATCCTTGAAATCTTTCCACCATTTCTTTGCAGTTTTACTTGATTGCCCATCTTCTGTTTGCACGTTAAATCAATAGTCTATGTATAGATGCCACATCGTTCCAATTTAAACTTGACTGTTCTTCTTTACCTTTATATAATGCACTCTCGTCGATGTCTTCTTATATGACGTGAACGGTGTAGATATTGCGCCGTTCGTTCCATGTTAGCTAAGATTCGTATTCCAAGTACATTTGATACTACCTGAATCATAACAGGACCAACTGTCAGCTTTGATAAACTGCAACACTGCAGTGGGAGTGAGAGATCGTATTTGCGATGTAGTGCTTTTCTTTCAACCGTGAAGATATAGTTCAATTAATTTCAAGCATACGTATTTTAATAACAATAATAATGTTTTAAATAGTTTTAATAGAAAGCAGTTTTGAAAATATTTTGTTTTTATGTATAACTAGGATGCGAATTACGGCTGGGGATAGGAGGAACAATCCCCCTGTGGAATGTATTTATTCCTGGCTGCTAACTAGAATTCACTGTCCCAGGGGGGGATGAAATTGTCCCCCTTTAACACGTTATAGCTTTCTTGTCACGAACTTACAATGAGACTGGTAAGGTTGTGTGCTCTAGTTATCAAAACAAAAATATGTTGTGTAGACAAAGCTTTCATTGCTGGTGTTACAGCTAGTACTTCCGAAAAGTTACTTGACAAAATCACTGACCACAGTTAAAGTACATCACACAATAGAGGAAAGTAACCAAATTTCGCCTAGCAGCCTAATTTCACCCACACAAGTTTCTCATTATGAGTTTGAAATTATCGGAGTCGATTGTTAAGTCCGAAGTAACTTGCGAACATTAATCTCTGAAGATTTAAAGGGTGTGATGTGTCTCGTGACCTTTTGTAGTTTTTCTCCTTGTTGGAGTTTTGCAGTGGTTTCCACGTTGTCTAAGAGCTTCAGCAACTGTAAGCTTTATAGTAGTAACTATAAGCATGCTTGGTGAATGGTAATTGGTGAATGTATAATATACATTGATAAGTTTGACGAAAAAGCTTTACCCTGTTGTGTGGAGAATCACATTTTAGTGTCAAGAGAGTCCTAATTTCACCCAACTGCTGGGTTTAAATTTCCAATCCCTACATTTGACACGATGTATTGTATAACGTGAAGAAAGTGAATTAGTGTAGAGGAGCAGAGAACAAATTGCAATGAAGTGAAAACCGCGCAATATATTTGTTATTTGACAATTATATTGTCACATCTAACAATGCGAGAGAAATTTGAAGAAAGACAAATAAGCAACTTCGTAGAAGCAAAGCTAAAGGACTTTATTTCTCAAACAGAGATGGCAAAGAAGATGGCCACTGTAGTTATACATCAACAAACACCAAATATATCACTTATTACGACACAGAGTGGCACATTAAAGGAAGATTGTAGTTCCAAGAAAACATGGATGAAGAGTGGGTTGGATGTATAAAATGTCACATTTAGTTTCATGAAAACTGTGTTGGTAAAGAAGAAAAAGATCCACTTTTTTCCTGCGATATTTGGCTGAAGTATCTAGATAGTTGTTTGAACATAAAATCTACTTCTCTAGATTTCGTGTTTTGAACTTATAATAAATCAAAGTTTTTCTATATACAGCCTTTTCTTTAGTTTAGAAAAATGACACTCGTATTTTTATGCACAATTACATGTATAATTGTTCATATCTTGTAACTTTTTCTTCTTTTTTGTGTGTGTATGTGTAAGTCATTGTTGCTATTTATGCAACAGCAGGCAGAAATTTGGACCTATTTTCTTTAAAAAAAAAGCTTTGTCTTATTTCGGAAAATACATTATTTCTCTGTTGTATAGATGAAATTATTGTCGAGTCGCAATTGTACTTTAATGTTTGTAAAAATGAATGCAGTACTCACATTCTTGTTGTGAGAATTACAATAGATTTTATGAGCATCCAAAAAAGAAGTGGGAGAAGTGTGGATATTTTTCTCTGAATGTTTGGAAATTTTAGAGAAATAAAAACCAAAAAGAGCCGAGAGCCGTATCAAAAATAGCTTGGTTGTTAGATTATGGTCTGGGAAATGATTAGGTCTGTCGCAAGAGTCATGCAAAAGTCAGAGTATTCTGGTTTCTAGAGGACAAAACCTGTAGGATAGTTAATTTATGAACTTTATATTCATTTGCTCCTCTCAATCGGTAAAAGCAGTGAAAGTCTAGAATAGATCCTGCAGTTCTCAACACTCCTGAAGTTGGCGCTTCGCTGGCGAGAATAGGCATGTCAGAAAAGTGTAATCTATTCATGACAATGCATTATGCGGAGTTTGGAGCCAGACTCGTGCTTTACAAAGAATACCCTTCAAAATCTGGCTAGCATGTACAGTCAAGCGATACATATAGCTCCCTTATTCAAAATTGTGCTGGTGACATCCAACTACACTTAAGGCTGTTTATTACGTAAAAATTGCAGTACATATTATATTTCAAAATTCATATCCCGAGAATATCGAAAGTATTGCCAATCTTTTAGCAATTGAGCACGTAAATTTGTACTATTATATTCTGGTACCAAGGACAAATTGAATCTTAGCCCCAAAATATCATAATATCATCAGAAGTGTTGTCAATGATATTCCAGTAAGTTAACTAACAAGTAAACAATATCAAGCTCTTTACCCCCCCCCCCCCCCCCACTGGAAAGATAACCTAATTCGCACACTACTGACAATGTGTTCTGGTAACACTGGTGAAGTTACGAGGAGGCGATAGACAGAGTATTTACGACGTGTTTTTTAAGCTCTTGTTTAGTTGGTTTGCATGTTTAATATCACTTGTGCTTGTATCTACCTATTTGATCCATTACTAGCTTATTGTGTGTATAGGGTGAGAGGTGGTGTATTGTGTGGTGTGTATAGGGTGAGAGGCGGGAAGGTGGAGCAGGGGAATAGATGGCGCATCAAGTGATTGACTTTGCATAAGATTTTTATCTGATCGTATTAGAACAGTGGTTTCGAACCTCTTCGGTTTCGCTGTATACCAGACAGTACAAGCCCTTAAAAATCAATAAAAACTGTACAAAACTTTATTTAAACCTTGCTAAACCCCCAACTTTTGGTTTTACATTCCGCAAACTGGAAATCCTAGAAGAATCCCTGACGTTCTATGCTCGAAAAGGCTTGTCGTACTAGGTGAATTCTCGACCCTATGCCTATCAGTACACTTGTCCGATTCACGGTACACTGGTTGAGAATCACTGCATTAGAGCGACACTCATTTTCTTTGAATAACCTATAATATTATAGACCTCAAAATAGACCACGACCACTATCTAAACAAAAGTGTCCTAAGTTCCAACAATGAATTGTCAATAAAGTTTAGCTTTTATTCTTTTGCTATAGCGTGCAGTGATCTCAATTGTTGTTCATTTCGTATAAATTTTATACGAACATGTTTGCATTACTTTCATCTTTAACTATGTTATATGTATTTCACAAGTTTTATTTATAGCAAAAGGAGGAAGTGTTACAGCACTCTACATAGTATAAGATTCATATCCAAATTGTCAAAATACGTCGTCCCTTCTTACTGTTGAAAGCGCCCAAAATTTCATATTTGAATCCAATCGCATCATTAATATTGCAATACTTCCTTGTTTCAATATGTTTATTGGCATCTTATGCAACCCACAATAACTTAACTGTTATACGAGGCAACATGCATGCTCAGGATATATTTTTAACATTGACGACCAAAGCGGGAAAATAAATTTCTCCACTATTAGCAATAGATCACGGTATGCTATTTAGGGACGTAAAATGGCCTGACAAAACTTCATATTTTGTGTATTAGCGAATTTATTAGCAAAACTTATTATTATCTTCATGTTGTGCCCGCCATGTTTGTTGGTATATCTACCCACTTTTAACCATCTGCCAATCCGTTTTTGTTATGTAAGCTTATGTGTCTTTTCTTACTTATGGACCACCCTATGTTTATAAATATTATTCACCATTTTTCTTATATTAATTATTTGAACGTAAAATTAGTAGGAACAGTAGAAGTTTCATACAAATTTGAGTCATTATTAACACATAATATGACAATTCTCTTGATCGAGTTGCCACCATCTTTGCCAACACCATAACCGGCAAACCTATCAGTTGGCAGATGTGTACCTAAGTCAAAAACACTTACCACGGTAACTACGAGCTAATCATTTTTTTTAAAATATTCTTCTTAGTCAAATATTCCTACAGAGCTATAGCTAGGGTCAGGGCTATAAGGTGAACCAATTAATGTAACAAAGATATTGTTCGACCACTCACCAGAATTTTGTGCATATAGGTCCTTGTCTGTTATTCGTCCTGTATAAATAGAGAGTGTTAATTGAATTAGATTTTATTTATGGCCTTCAGGTATCCCTCAATACTTTGCTCAAATATAACCTTCGGTAAAACTTCGATCTTAGTGTGCTAAGACGTCATGACTTGTCGAGAAATTGGGTCATTTGTGACGATACGGGTGCCTCAAATACCGAAACTACCCAAGTTTCGACTTTTCTTTAAAGGAACTTGTTTTTTTTTGGGGGGGGGACGTTGAGGAATTCATCCTTCAATCTATTACATAAACACCCTGTATATGTGTGTATGTATGCTATACAAATCCACACCATTGTCCCCAACTTCACCAAAATGTGAATAGCGACCTATTTTGTAGACTACATCAGGTCGTAATATTTCGCTCTCCTTCAAATCTTTTTAAAATCCTTTGTGGCTTATCCCACCGAGGTATGCAACCAGTACGACACTTATGTAGTTTGGGCTGCCTATTATTAAGGTGAATATAAAAACAGAGAGACAAGAAGAACAGAGAACACCTGCCAATCATCTTCCAAGATGATGATAGCAAAAGAAAAAAAATAAGGTAAGATCTAATTGTTTCATCTGTGCCGCATCTACGAGCGGTCACATTAACTATTAATTAATACAAAGAGATTCACACTTACCAAAGAATAATTGAAGAATGTCCTTCAAAATACAGCAATGGGGAAAGAATAAGTGTGGGAGGTCAAGATCATGGTGCCAAATGATAAGGCGTGTCCACGGAGGCAGTTTATTGGGGGGCGGAGCTCCGTTGTCACTCAAATTGAAACATTTGAGCGAAAAAATAATAATACTGTGGAGGAGGAAGAACTGCGCAATTGAAATTAAGGTCAGGACAACTGCATTGGCGCATCATGGAAGCAATTAATTACTCTGTCAAATAAACAACAGCATATTTAATTTCATGACACGTCTAATGCAAGAAATAAAAAAAATATATATTTATTTAGTGACAGTAACAGCAATTAAACTTCTCTCTCTCTCTCTCTCTCTCTCTCTCTCTCCTATTCTATTCTATAATAACTTATTAAACCCATGAAATAATTTATTTCAGGCAAAGACCGAAGCAAAGAAAAACAGAATCGGAAAAATTTGTCAGTTACTATTCTTTCATTCCGGGGAATCCCCTTGGGCTTGCTTTGTCTGCTGTCTGCATCTTTCTCTTCTTCTCTCTTCTCCTATACTCAGAGCCAATGAGGGAGTGGCTCGCGGGTGCTTTAACTGGCTGCCAAAGACCGCGTGCTTCGTCAGTGTGTGAGAATCCAGGGTGCCAGGGAGACACGCTCTCGCTTGAAGTCCGGTGGGTAATACCGTGTGCTTCCTTCATGGTTTCGAGTCGCGTAACACTAATATAAAAACCTCTTCATCTATGTGCATATATGTTGTATACTTATACTTGTACAAAGAAATAATGCTTTGGAGTGATAGCATTGGGAAGAACTTCCAGTGGCGACAAGGACGTCTTTTCGTAAAAACAGTGCCCATTCATAAGATGCTGCGACGGTCATCAACGCCCTCCTAACAGACGACGTCACTCGTCAAACGTCCAACCAGAAATCTTCTTAGATAACAAGAAAAAATCAGGCTCTTCTGGACGTCCTCTGGCTATGTGTGGAGGGGGTGAGGGGAGATAAAATTAGTGGATATTGGTTTGCTCAAGTAACGACGGTAGCGCGGTTATCATTACCGGTCGGAACAAGTGCAGTGGTTGAATTCGCTCTGGAGACATTTCGTTTACCGGGCGGTCTTTCTGAAGAGAAAATCGCGTGGAGTCGAGCTTATGCGACAATGTCCTGAACTCTTTTAAACATCCTTCCTTTATGTTTTCGGATACCGTTGTCTTAATACTTCCTTTTTCGCACAATATATTGACAACTTTAAGAATAATCATGAAATAGACGATATAGATCTACGAACTATTTGCGTGTCTTTTATTGGTCAAAGAAACACAATACAGTTCATCCAATAACTATTAATGTTACATATTAAACACTTACATAGTTTGTGACAGCAGACTGTTGTCCTCTGTTGCGCGTTAATTGAATTTTAAGAAGTGACAAGAGGAACCTACAAAGCAACTTTGGTGACACGACGTTAACGCGATTTTTGTCGCGTTATTATCGCCTTATCCCAATGCCGGTCTTTTGTAGTTTGAGTGTCTATGAACTGTTGTGGTCTTACCTGTTTCTTATTGCCTTGAAGGGAACGTTACAAGAACTGAAGTTATATGGAGATCCACATAAGGCTGAAGTTCACTGTGAGAACATATTTCAGGTAAGTCGCTTATTAGTTTGTTTTTTCTTTTCTTTTTTCAAAATTTGTAAATGGTGTTATTCTCTTCAGTTCCCTTTTCTTTTATTTTTATTTTTCTGTTTTTCTTCCAGGATTAACGTCTCACGAACTTGACGAGTTTCTTTTCTCATTTTGGAAAGCTGTTATTTCTTTTTGCAGATTTACAGACAATTCTCAAATTTAGTGTTGACCTTGACAGCTAACTCCAATCTCTGCGGGACTAGAATGAAACTGCTGTGCGTGTTTTCGTCATATTAACTTCATAATCAGCATTTTAGATGGATCGAGGATAATTTTGAAACTTTTGATGATGAAGTACAATACTTTATTTTCCAGTCTGTGTTCGAGTTCTTCAGTTTTTTATTTTTTTTTACAATGGTGTACAATTAGAAGTAAATTAGGGTACTATATCCCCCCTTCTGATAGGATTTTATCCCCCTTTCCCCGTCTTGGTCGGGACAGAACTACCAGACTTATCACTCACTTTTATAAAACGTGAATGAACCATATTCAGGAGAGATTTTGAGTTTGGGTAGTTTGTTCTATTGGCAGAGAATGACCCACCTGTCCTAATAAATTTTGAATTGGAATCAAATTGAATTGTATTCAGGGACTTTACGCATGTTTTGTCTTAGGCCGGGATAGGTTGGGGAGATAAAGTAAGCTAGAGCCTAGTTACCAAGTATCATTCCAGTATTCGTTTGGTGTGACTGAAGAAAAATCTGTTTGGATGGTCGGTTGCTGGAATCGATCCCAGGACCATTCGAATGTAAAACCAAAGCTCTACTTACTGAGCTACAGCCGCTCGGTAAATAAATAAATAGCACTTACGGAGCAGACATGATTCTATAGTCTAACTCCTTCTCAAAAGATGGAGTCCCTTGGAGAAATTGAGCAGCCAGGGTCTTATTCCAAGTACCATCCTGGTATTCGTTTGGTGAAACTGAGGGAAAATCCTGGAAATCATAGGCAGGATGACCGGCACTAGTGCTCGATTCTAAGTTAGATAAAATGAATTGTATGGGCGGTAACAGCACTATGGCTTAGGCCCTTCCCGGCGATTCTAAGTGTCGAGTCTTCCGCGACTATAACCTCTAGATCGCGTTCTCTACGTATTTACTGTTCAAGTATTTCATGTTTTGTAAGAAAAAAAAAAGTGACATGTTACAGTCATGATAATATACTGTCTACTTTGGAAGAAACGTGGAGAATTTTTAAAATGGTCGATTATATGTCAAGCATGGTCACGTGATTGTTAAAGCCGACTGCAGTGATCATGTCGAAGGTTCTGAGTTCGAATATCGGCTACGACATTGATTTTTATTTGCCTTCAGAGCTGACGGAATCGAGACGAACCGAAGTCATTGCTTAAAATAGACCCAAAATACAGTTTTACCTAATTTGTTATCTTTTTAATTGTCTTCGATTCTCGTATATACTCTGATACCGTTTGCGATATAATTCTTAATTAATATATTTTTGACAATTCTATGCACATTAGAAAATGACCACTACGAATTTGTTTTGTGTCCGAAAACTCGCTTAATATGACTAAAGCGAATTAATATTTTATATAGAGCTTATATGATGTTTATGTAGGTTCAGTGTTGCACCATTTTACAAGTTTTTGATCTTTTAAAAATTTTCATTGGCATCTTTCCATGGAACTGAGTGACGATCTCGCACACGATGTGAGATGGAGAAAATATGATGGCCTAAAATTTGTTCTGATATACAGGTCCGTTTCCATACAAAAGAAAAAGTTCTTCAATTGAGTTAGAGTGGATTTTAAGGAGTATTTACGACATACTTGTTTTTCCTGAAAGTATCATATATTCAGTGGGATTGAGGTTCTGACTACACGCTGGCCATAGGAGATGTTCCTTGAACTCTGAACATACTATCCCAGCACGATGTAACATAGCTTTAAACTTTGGTAAACTTTGTTTTTTTGGGCCAGTCTAGTAACTTTGGACTTCGGCCCGTCATGATTCGCCCTTTAGCCATTAAAATACACACCCATGCCCCTGCCGGGAGTCGAACCCGGGATCTTTGAGTCTTTGGCCTGCCGCCATAGACCGCACGGCTGCCCGGCCGGCTATGTAACATAGCAAACAGATATCGCTATCAGAGAAGCGTAGAAGCATGGGGTGTATGTGATCATCAAGCAGTTCAGATACACTTTGGTGGCACCATTAATGACACGGACACATCCAGTCAAAAGTTACCTCATACGAAGAGGTAAAACAAGGAGTCGAATATGTATTCTACCAATTGTAGATCGTCTATCACATGATTCGTCTAACAACACCATTCTTACCCTTCGTTCTTAGTCCACAGTTCACGATTGCTTGTCGATAGCGTGGGTTTTAACGAAAATTACAGATGGGTCGAGCTAAGAGCCTTCTTTTTTCAGATCAGTTGAAATGTAATTTTAAAAAAATAAAAGAAGTATAGGGGACACGTGCTCAAAGAAAATCCTTTTCTTGGAGGCAAAACTTAAGGTGAGGTCCAGGGTTAGATGAAATCTATGCACCAGAGCTGAAACTTAGTCAGTGTGTTGTGACATAATGTACTTATAGTTTACAGTATTGCCAACTTTACATATAATTGTACTTTTTTAATAGTACGTTGGTTTACTGCATATTTACTAGCTCTCTACTGATGATAAACAATATATACATATATGGGAAGCACATTATGTAGCGTACTGTGAACAGTGTACGAGGACAAGAAAGGATTTGGACAATACACCTCTGTAATAGTTCCAGTTTGCAACACTGCACTCTATACTTCGATTATCATTACTATAAGGAATACCAAATATCCAATAAGCAGACGTAATGTCTTTTAGAAATAAAACTTTCTTTACGCCACATTCGCAACACTGCCCACACAATAACAGCACATTTTAGTATTTAATTGTAAGAAGTTGATTTTTCGACTCAAAGTTGGAAATCCTGTACCTCGAAAAACGCAACGACTTTTGATAAAAGCTTTAAGGTATTCGTCTACTAAGTAGATGCAACTTGTTACGGTATACCCTATAGATAGGGTAAAGCTAGGAGAGATTGCGCGGTAGGAGAGAGTGCGCGGATGCGGGAAATGAGGGAAGCAGTGGGGTTAACGCATGCCGGGTGAAGGAGAAGTGAAAACGTTACTGGCAGACTCGTCAATTGAAATCCTGCGTCGATACAAAGCTTTCATTAAAATGTATGATCCCTTTTTGCGATTACGGCAGAAATAAAAGTCCTTGAATTTTCATTAGCGTTATGTATATTTTCAGAAGAAATATCTTACTGTTAAATAGTTGTAAACCCAGGAGTATCTGAGTTAGAGTTTTTGTCAGAAATGGTGTTGCACGTAGTTTGCAGTTACTCTGGAAATTTCCACCTAAGCTACGGTGCGCAGTCTCTCTTTTATGAGAATAGTTGGCGCAAGCGTCAACTAGGATAAATTGCCCACATTCATTTAATGCAATGAGAGGAGAGATCGCGCATTCACGCAAGGTAAGTTGATTGTAGTATTATCATCAACGGGACTTCAGTGTTTTAGTGCTTATTTGTAGTTACGATTGAATTCAATTAGAAAAGTTTATAAGTAGTACCAAGAAAAAGAAACATAATAGTCAGGAATAATCAGGTTGCTTCAGCTCATTTTGTAACACAACAACAGATAATGTTTTGGACAACAACAAGTAGTTAATATTTGGTTCACATCATCGAATGTTGTCTGTATTCTCATGCGCAGTATCTTCTACTCATGTGCGCAATCTTGCCTACCCTACTAGGAGAGATTGCGCATATCAAAGTTTTTGAAAAATCATTATCCTTAAACATGCAATGAATAAAAACGAAGATTAATAGTAAGTAATTGTGTATAAGATAGTAAAGAATATATTTTATAATTTTTGAGAACTTTACATAAAAAATTAGAATTTTATTGATTTTCTCCAAATTGTGCGGCATCTCTCCTGACTTTACCCTAGTTGGAAGAAACAAATTTGTGTTACCTTTCTTTTTGCATGAAGCCACTCAATCCTTAGTGTTAGTAGTACGACAAGTTTGTCACAAGTTTCTGTCGTGACAGAGTTTAACTTATTCGTTATAGCAATGAACAGGGTGATAGGAGTGTTCTGCCGAAGCAAAGCTTAATAATTTAAGGCTCTTGGACAAGGTGAACCAATAGTGCTTTACCGTTGCCTTGCATCGAATGAAGACGTCCTAAGGACGGAACTTACAGTTTATAGTGGGCCCCGAGCCACTTGTGTCCTCAATAGGTATCGAATCCATGACTCCTTGGTTATAAGAGAGCGGGAACTTCCACTCGCCCACTGGAGATATTCTTAACGTAGAAAATAATAAAGTGTAGGTTTTAACGATATATATATATATATATATATATATATATATATATATATATATATACACACATTATATATACTTTTTATATTCTACTACTTCAAATTCTTTTCACGTCATTTTTTTTAAACCCTTTATTCCTTTCACAATGCTTTCCGATATTGTCAGGTGTAATACTACCCTTCGATTGCTTTAGAACGATCAATCTGGAATTAACTGCGGGCATTAATCAATATAATATCTCGGTCATGATGCAAGAAGCGAATTAGAAAAACTCATAATTTTGTAGTACACTCAAACTTCGTTTATCCGGAACGATTTTCGAAAACAAAAGAGTATTTTTTTTTCATCAGTTTCAAATACATAATATACAAGGGAGCGAGTCTAATCAATTCATTGGAGTGTAAACATGTAGTGGTCTGTTCTTACCTTCTATCTGTACCCTGAACCCTGTGGCTCAAAAATAATGGTAAAATAAACCATTTTGTTGCTGTATTTCTGTATTTGGAGATGCATATAACATGAAAATATCGTAAATCTGGTTTACCCGGAATTACGCTTATCCGGAACGGGTCCGGTCCCAACAAGTACATATAAACGAGATTTCAGTGTATAAACTTAGGGCAGACCCATGAAGGGCGCGGTGGCTCGGTGGTACAGCGCTCACCTCTAATGCTTGCAGTTGTAGGTTCGATCCCAGCTCATGCCATGTGGGTTTTGTGCTGGACAAACACCATGTGCTAGGGTTTTCTCGGGGTTCTTCCACTTTCTTCATTCCACCAATCATCCCATCATCTTACATCTGGCCTGAGCCAAAGTTGCTTAAAGACCTTAAAAAAATTCAATTCAATTCAGTTAGAGCAGACCCGAAGACAACATACAGCTTTTAGCTACAATTTTCACACCAGTGTGGGTATTGAAACTGGAATTTGAATGCATTTAAGGCCTTTATGCATCTATGGCTCGGGCGAGAAGATGTCGGTCAGGGCCCAAGTTGAAAGTACCATATCAGCATTTGGTTGCACGAAGCCATTGCTCTATCAACTAAGCTGTACATACTCGATATCGGAAGTAAAGTGAAGAAAGCAGTAATAATCTGAAGGCCGACATGAATAATTTCTCAGAAGTGCGTATAGTTTAAAAATGTTATGGTGTTACATTCTAGTAAATTAAGGTGTTACATTCTAGTAAATGTTAATGTGTTACATTCTAGTAAATTAAGGTGTTACAGTCTAGTAAATGTTAACATGTTACATTCTAGTAAATGTTAAGGTGTTACATTCTAGTAAATTAATGCGTCACATTCTAGTAAAGTAAGGTGTTACATTCTAGTAAATGTTAAGGTGTTACATTCTAGTAAATTAAGGTGTTAAATTCTAGTAAATTAAGGTGTTAAATTCTAGTAAACTGGGGAAAAGTTGAGGTATTACTATTCTAGTAAATTAAGGTGTCTGAGCTGAAATCTCAAGTTATAGACTGAGTGCATAAAGTACCAAAAGTACCATCAAGAAAGGCTGTTGCGTCAGCAGATTTCAAAGAACAACATAAATTGAGGTCACTGAATTCAAATAAGAAGACGATTTCTCTCTATCTGTTATTGTTAGGCGCTAGCATTTGTTAGAGATTGCATGAGTGCCTATACTCCAAAACTACCATAACATAATGTAGCCTTACGAGATTGAAAAACTGGAGAGTAAATCAAAGTCGATGAACGCAGATATTAAATCAGTTTCCCTCTACTTTGGCTGGAGCGTTTGCTTGTGCTACATGTAGACAGGCTCGGCGGTCCCGCTTGAGTAAAACAAATACAAATTGTTGGATACTGAGTGGAACACGCTATCAGTTAGAAGGTAAGTTCGTCATGGCCGCCATCTTGAAATCGGCCCTCCTGAATCTTGCTTCATATTTAGATGAGAAAGTGGTCATGTAATATACGAGGACTGTTCGGAAAGTTCTAAGGTTCCGATAGAAAGAAACACAATATCAGAGTGAATGAGGTTTTAGTTTTCAACATAATATCCTCGAATTGGTGAAAATTGCTAATAAACTTCTGCCAACGGCCTTCCAATGCCTTGACACCAGCAGAATATGTCGATTTGTCCAGGGCTGCAAAATACCTTGCCACTGTGGAGATGACTTCTTCATTGGAAGGAAATTTCTTGTCACCCAAGAACCTTTTAAGGTTTAGGAACATGTGGAAGTCACTGGGGGCAAGATCAGGCGAGTACGAAAGTGGGGAAAGTGCGTCCAGTTTCCGGCCTGCCACCAATGCTGAATGCGCGGGTGGTGTGACCAGGCGCGGGTGGTGTGACCAGGCGTGGGTGGTGTGACCAGGCGCGGCACCCATCGCGCCGAAACCTTTCTCATGCCCAACTCTTTAGTAAGAATACGGTGTCCCCTCCCCTGAGATACCCATTGCATGAGCTATCTCACACGCTTTGAATCGTCGGTTAGTCAACACAATATCATGGTCTTTATCAATTATTTTTGTGATGGCGGTTGGAGGCTGTCCACTGCGGGGGATATCTTCAACACTATCCCGTTTAAGCTTGAACAGCGTCGTCTATTTGCTAACAGTGGCAAATAATTGTGCCGAGTTTCCCAATACTGTGTTCAATTCGGCTTTGATAGCTGTCACATTTAGTCCCTTCTTTACCAGAAACTTGACGACAACTCGAACTTCCTTTTTTCCATGTTGTGATGTTACTAGCACTTTTGCTCCTTCCCGTGCCTCTGCAAACCCGACTATCGGATCGTCGGACGAGTGGGGATGCACGTTTCCCTGCACCTTCAGAAGGATGTGATCTTGTAATGCGCATGGTTTTGTTACAATTGCAACGCCATCTCTGAGCAATTCTTAGAACTTTCCGAACAGCCCTCGTATCAATGTGGGTTAGAATTTTACCAGAAATACATTGGTGAAATTAGTTTTGCTATTAATTTACTTTTGAGGAAGATAATAAGATGTGACATAAAATGCGTAGCTGATTCGAAATTCTGGTAATATTCTTTTCTTTTTAAAACAGTGCAAGAAATGAAGTATAGATGGTACCCAGTACTCATTATAGTATGTGTTACATTTTCCTTTCTTGCACTGTTTTAAAAAGAACAAAATATTTCCAGAATTTCGAATCAACTGCGCCTACTAATATCACATCTCATTATCTCCCTCAGAAGTTAATTTATGAAAAAACTTACTTCACCATCGTATTTCTGGCAAAATTCTAGTGCAGATTGATATATTACATGTCCACTTTCTTATTTAAAAATATCGAGCAAGATTCAAGATGGCCGATTTCAAGATGTCGGCCATGATGAACTTACCTTCTAACTGATAGTGCATTGCACACTATAATTACTTATTCTTTTGAATCAAACTTTTGGTCCATTGCACCTGTCTTTATGGACGAAAACACTTTTCATCATGCTTTCTGGACGTTTCCTAATGCTCCTCTGCTAAGTTTGGTGGAAAAAGCGCTTTGGACCATCGATAGGTTTCCTTGTTAGTGTACGCCTTTGCCCCACATAAAGTATGTGTTGATCATCACATTAACTTCAAACACTACAAACAAAGGGCCTTGAGTCTTTTAATAGCTTTGGTGTCATTGATACTTCGTTGGCATCTTGTATTTCAAGAGTACAAGATTCTCTTTTTTAACAAGTGCCAAGCAGACTAGACGAGGAATGAGAGTATATTTACATAGCGGGATTACGGTTTGCATGTAACATATTATGCAACATTACTTCAAACTGTTTATCTGCGGCGAGCGACAGCAAAGTAAGTGTTAAAAAGTCGGTATTTTGTTGTAATTATCAAAACAAAAAAGAATAGAAACACATCTTGGCGAGCCGAGGACAGACTGTTTACATTTACTTCTACAAGAATTAGTGAACGTAATGAAATGTTATATTGTTTTCCCTCTTTCATTCTTAAAGGGTGTTAATGGGTAAAAGCGCTTTATGTTTTTAAGTGTATTAGTAGTTCGCGACTTAGAAAAACACTAATTTTTATTTTTTACCACCTTCGTCTCAATGTTCTTAAGAACTTTTGTGTATGGTACTTGCAAATGACTAGCGCGTTTCCATTTTCTTCTTTCATTATATGTCGAGACAAAACATTTTCAAATGGGTTGGTGGGTTATTTTAGTCATCTCCGTTCTCTCTCTCTTCGAGCTTTTCCTCAATTTCAATTACAAGAATTTCTAGGTTTACAAATAAGGGTAACTCCACACTAGAAAACCAAGTTAGAGTCGAGCAGACATATTTAGTCTCATTGTTTAGTGACGTACTAAATCCATATATTTTTGCATATTTCGCTTCTCTGTACTCTTCTTAATCCGTTCGCTCGTCGCCATTTTAATATTTCGGTTTAGTACAGCAATAAAACAAGAATTGACTAAAATCTCTGTTCCAGAGCTGGAACCGAGTCAATTTTGGTAAACCGGTGACCTGGACAGACCCGAACGTAGGTGACCCGATCCTAAACTTGATGACCCGAAGACTAGATGAACCTGGATTTGACCCGAAGACTAGATGAACCCGGACTTGACCCGGAGACTAGATGAACCCGGACTTGACCCGAAGACTAGATGAACCCGG